>VMDO01012632.1:0-61427 GCA_007922755.1 Pedetes capensis | reverse complement strand
CATTTGTGTCTAATGCATTAAACCTATTTTTGAGGTGGTCTCTGAACTCAGGTGGGATATACTCAAGGTCATACCGTGGCTCTCGTATGCTTGTTCTAATTTTCTTCAGCTTCAGTTTGAACTTGCATATGAGAAGTTGATGGTCTGATCCACAGTCAGCACCTGGTCTTGTTTTGACATTTTGTACAGAGCTTTTCCATCGTCTCTTCCCACATATGTAGTCAACTTGATTCCTGTATGTTCCGTCTGGTGAAGTCCATGTGTATAGTCTCCGTTTATGATGTTGAAAAAATGTATTTGCAATGAAAAAGTCATTGGTCTGACAAAATTCTATCATGTGATCTCCAGCTTCATTTCTGGCACCAAGACCGTATTTTCCAACTACTGAGCCTTCTTGTTTATTTCCAACCTTTGCATTCCAGTCACCAGTGATTATCAGTATGTCCTGATTGCATGTTTCATCTATTTCAGATTGCAGAAGCTGATAAAAGTCTTCCCTTTCTTCATTTGTGGCCTTAGTGGTGGGTGCATAAATTTGAATAATAGTCATATTAACTGGCCTTCCTTGTAGGTGTATGGATATTATTCTATCTCTGACAACATTGTATTTCATGACAGATCTTGAAATGTCTTTTTTGATGATGAATGCAACCCCATTTCTCTTTAGTTTATCATTCCCAACATAGTAGACCATATGATTGTCTGACTCAAAATGGCCTATGCCGGTCCATTTTAGCTCACTGATGCCTAGAATGTCAATGTTTATGCACTCCATTTTTCTTTTAACAATTTCTAATTTGCCTAGATTCATACTATGTGCATTCCATGTTCCAATTATTAATGGATGTTTACAGTTGTTTCTCCTCATTTTGAGTTGTGCCACATCAGCAAGTTGAGCACCCTGGGGCTTTACTCCATTTCCATCATCACGGTAGATTCTCCTTTTGAGGAGGCAACTCTTCCCCAGTAGTCGTTTGAGTGCCTTCCAACCTGGGGGCCTCATTTTCCGGTACTATATCTGACAGTGTCTCTTTGCCATCCATAGGGTTTTCAATGGCTAGTTGTTTCGGGAGTGGCTCGCCAGGTCCTACTCCCATCTGGTAATATGTTGTTGTTGTTGTTGTTAGGTGCTGTCGAGTTGGTATCCGACTCATAGCGACCCTCATAGGGTTTTCAATGGCTGTTTCGGGATTGCCATGGGAGTGGATTGCCAGGCCCTTCTCCCATTTTTGCGGTGCTGGGAATTGAACTCGGGACCTCAGAGACTGCAGCGCAGCACTCTACCAACTGAGCTAAATCCCAGCCCATCTGGTAATATATACAATAGAAAACTAGTTGTAAGAAGGACAGAATACTGTCATTTGCAACAACATGGATGGAAGTGGACATCATTATACAAAATGAAATACACCAGAAAGACAAGAATGAAATGATTTTACTCATATGTGTTATCTTAAAAAAAAAAAAAATTATCTCATAGAAGTTAAGAGTAGAATAATGGTGGTAACAGAGGCTGGGGAAAGTATAAGATGGGGGATGGAGAAAGGTTGATCAATGGGTCCTGAGTTATATTTAGATAAGAGGAATAAGTCCTGGTGTGCTATTGTCCCATAGGGCGACTACAGACAATGATAATGTATTGTTCTACTGGTTTTTTTTGTTTGTTTTTGTTTTTGTGATACTGGGGGTTTGAACTCAGGGCCTCAAGCTTGCATGCTTTGCAAGTGCTGTACTGAGATGTACCCTCAGCCCAGTTTTTACCTTTTATTTTCAGACAAGAGTCTCACTAAATTACAGACTGCCTCTGGTCTCCATCCTGTGATCCTCCTGTCTCTGCCTTCCAAGTTGCTGGGATTATAGGTATGAGCTACTGTGCCTGGCTGTACTGTATATTTTTCAAATTTTTAAATTTTTTTTGAAATGGGGACTGACCTTGCCTTCCTGGGTTCAAGTGATTCTCCTGCCTCAGCCTCCCAAGTAGCTTGTACTATAGGCGTGTACCACCATGCTAGGTCTGTGTATGTAATTTTAAAGCTAGAAGAAAGGATCTTCAATGTTTTTACCATAAAGAAACCATAAATGTTTGAAAAGACAGATGTTTTTGTCCTGACTTAGACATTACACAATGTATGCATATATCAAAACATCACATGGTGCTCCATAAATATGCATGATTTTATGGCTTTTATTTATTGTTGCTGTTGTTAGGCTTTTATCAGTTAAAGATAAATTTAAATTTTAAAAGGTAAACATGAAAGAAAATATTTCTGGGAAGAAAGAATGGGAGATCTGAGAGGTAAAAATAGAGTTTGTCATTATCAGATCTCCTGGAATTTTTTATTTCTTAATCATGTTTTATTTTTTAAATAAACCATACTGTTTTATTTTTTAAAAATATACTATAAAGAAATGAATAAGAAAATTAAGAGTTTTCCATGAATGTCCTCAGCATATTAATCTCTACAGTAAATCTATAGCTAGAGCCAGACCATTAACATTGGGATAATGGTCTCCTGAGGACTTTTCTAAAAATACATATGGCAGAAATATGACCTCTAATATAGTTTTTGCCTATGCAAATTATTGCATTCTAAGACCAAAAAAGAAACAACACAGCTTGAAATTAAATTCTATAATGTGTTTCTCTACAGTTCCCCTAACCACTAATGTTACTATACAAAAAAACCCAAGATTTGTTAAATTTATTTTTACTTTTATCCTAAAAATTATAGTAAGTTAAACAAAGATTAGACATTTTTCTCCCTCTCAATAACTGAGTCCAATAGATGATTACATAATAACCATAAAATAAACTTTCTCAAGTTAAATTCACCACTTGCTAGTCACTTCCATTTTTTAAAAAAGTTATATATGTGACATGCCTACAGTTTTAACACAGTAATCCTCCAGTATCACAAACTAAAACTGCCTCTCACTTCCAAATGTGATAAACAATTTAAGCCAAAATCCTTGCCCCAAGAAGAGATCACACAATTGTTAGTAAAATAATATGCAGTTGTTATAAAAGTGAAGTACATGGACTCTTGGTAATAATAAACCTTAGGAGGCATGGATATATATTTTTAATTTCAGTTATTAATTCATTTTTACAGTTAGCTTATTATGGCAAAGAATATTGATTCCTTTTCTAAACTAATAAAGTTTCATTCGAAATAAATCTATTTAAATGATGGTCAATTTAAAAAGAAACAATTAAAATAGTGCAAATGAAACATAGATTTGGCAAAATTATGAAGGTAGGATCTGAATGACTAAAATTGGGGAAGTACTGTTGTAGATAATCTCTTCCAGAGAAACCACGGTTGCCACTAATGTTGGGCATTCTACTAAGTAGTTTACAGATACCATCTCATTTGGTCCTTAAAATAATCTGTTAGATTATTACTAAATATGCATACTGCAGACTAGAAAACAAGGGGCTGAAAATGCTAATGAACTTGCCCAAGGTCACCAAAGATAGTAAATGGTAGAGCGAGAATTAGAATGTAAGGCTCTGTCAGATTCTACAGTCTAACTCTCTGCTATACTCTCTCTCTAGTCTGAAGAAAGTAAGATTGAGAGGATAAAGTAGACGTGAAATAAATGTCTTCAAGGGAGATACTTAAGTCATATAATGTGATTTTCAACTTGAGTTCACTTGCAGTAAATTTACTTGCTGTATTGTCAGAGGTCAACTACAGAAGATGTTGGGGCTCCAGGGACAGTCTTTGTTGAGCCAGAACAAAATGGCAGAAGACTAGTTACATTCTATCTCTAGAGGAAAGATCAAGCAACAGAAGCTATTAGGAACATCAAGCTCATGTTCTTTACATCCATATATCCTTGTATTCCAGGTATCTGAGAACATCTAATTATTATCACTTAATTATTAAAAACACTTAACTAGTCCTTACACCTAGAAGCCCAAAAGAGCACAAAACACACTTCTGCTGTAGTAAGGCTCTCCTCTGCTTATATTTGCTTGTCAAATGGCCCAATACTAAAAACCAAACCCTGCTCACTTAATAACACAAGAGCCAATCATCTTACTGAATTACACTCCAATATGACTCTAGGACAAAGAAATTTAAAGATCTGTAATCCCAACACTCTGGAGGCTAAGGCAGAAGGACTGCAAGATCAAGGCCAACCTGGGCTATGAAGTGTGAGCAAAATGAATGTTGAAATTAAAAAATTTGGCTGGGCACGGTGGCATATGTCTATAATCCTAAAGACTTTGGAGGCAGAGGCAGAAAGATTACAAGTTCAGGGCCAAAGGCAACCTGCACAATTTAGCAAGACCCTGTCTCAAAAATGGGCTAGGGGTACAGCCCAGTGGTAGAGAACTTGCAAAGTATGTGCAAAGCCCTGGGTTCAACTTGTAAGTACTGTATAAATAAATAAATAATAAATTTAAAACTTTATTATTCACAAAAGAGGACTTCCAGAGCTGCTTCTAAAAGTGGCAAGAATGGTGGGAGAAGTGTGTTCAAAGCCAGGGAGGGTATTTCGAGGAGGATTAATGGCAATGTGCTTTTATTGTAATAAATCTTTCTTTCTTTCTTCTTTTTTGTTTTATTTTGTTAATTTTTTGTTTTATCAGGCAAAGTCTCACTGTATAGCCCAGGCTGGCCTGACACTCACTATATAAATCAAGCTGGCCTCGAACTCCTGTCAATCTTCCTGCCTCAGCCTCCTAAGAGCTTGAATTACAGAAGTGTGCCGCCATGTCCAGCTTTTGCTGTAATTTTTTTTAAATATTCAAGGTACTTTTTGTTCATACCTTGTACACAGCAAGACCCAGTCTCAAAAAAATCAAAAAAATTTTAAGAACTGAACTTTATGAGAACAAGTTAAAATAAAAGATTTCCTGTGTGTACTATAGAACAACTCTGTATTACAGAAAGTAGAGAATATGTACCTGAATTCATTTAGGGCATCATCTATTCGAGTGTATGCCAAACTTCTCTGACTGGCATCAGCTGATCTCCGGCTCATTTTCATAGCCTTGAAAACAGTCATTATGTAGTTAATTACCAATAATGTTCAAAACATGGAAAGAAAGAAAAAGTCACATATTTACACAACACTCTACCAGCATTCTTATTGAGAAAGAAATAAAGAACTTTCATAATGTATTTAAAGTGGCTTTCTCTTCTGTACCTTTTGTCATTAATGATTATAACAAAATTCAAAAATTTCAACTGTTAAATGTTTTATAACTATCAAACACCATAATTTGATGCTAACAGTCTGAGAAACAAACAAAAAAACTACCTTTTTTCCTAAATACATACACAATGATGATAACTGGAGCTAACCGTTTTATTGCCTGCAGCAGTACCACTGTGGCCTCCAATCCCATCAGATCTTGGAAGCTAAGCAGGGTCGGGCCTGGTGAGTACTTGGATAGCAGACTGCCTAGGAACACCAGGTGCTGTAGGCTTGGGAGAAGGACCCAGCAACCCACTCCCAATAAACAATCAGCCACTGAAAACCCTATGAATAGCAGAAAAGCACTAACAATAGTGTTTTGCCTGTTGCACACAGGGTCACTATGAGTCAAACATTGACTCCACAGCACCTAACACCAACAACAGTTTTACATTTTTGTTTCATGAAAAATGGTTTCTATTAACATTTTTTGAAAAATCTAAAAAAAGTCCTACTGAAGGATTTTTGGTTTGTTTTGCAGTACTCAGGGCCTCACATGCTAGGCAAGCACTCTACCACTAAGCAACAGCCCATGCCCAGTATTTGTTTTCTTTTTCTTTTTCTTTTTTTGTTTTGTTTTGTTTGTTTGTTTTTTTGTGGTACTGGGGGTTGTTGAACCCAGGGCCTCACACTTGCATGCTTTATAAGGGCTGGACCACTCAGCTGCACCCTCAGCCCATTTTTTTTTTTTACTTCTTGAGACAGGGTCTAAGTTTTGCAGACTGCCTCTGGTCTCCAACTCATGATCCTCCTGCCTCCACCTCCTGAGCCGCTGGGATTACAGGCATGCACCACCATGCCTGGCAATGTTTGCTTTCTTAAAACATATTTAGCTAAAGTTAAAAAGTCTTGGTCTTGCTAGACAAAAAGGGAATTAGGATTAGAATAGAAAGGTTTAAAAAAATTTTTTAAAGATTTCATAAGTTTTTATTTTTACAAAACACTTAGTAATTTTCCTCTCTACGTAATTACAAATTGATTAAAATAAAAATGTGTATTTAAGAAAAAGATTATTTCAGTTTTCACAAGATGAAAATAAAAATTTGTTTTTTCAGTGTTAAGAAACTTGCAATTTATAAAGAGGTGAGTATTCTTCTGATGGAACTTAGTGCTCTTCATTAGTCTAAACAATATTTTTAAATTATATTATAGGCCCTAAAAATAACCACAGACCTCTAAATAATTGCCAAGGTGCTCAGAAACAAAGTCTATACCTCTAATTAAAGAAAAAAAAGTGAGTAGTTTGTCAGCTGGCCCTAGAGGGTAACTTCTTTGGATGCTCCAATGTTTACTAAATTCTATCATTACCTAAGTACTATAGAACTTTTATTCTATTTTGAGGCTGAGCCCAGCGCCTTGTGCATACTTTGCAACCACTTTGCCACTGAGCTGCACCCCCACCCCATTTAAAAATTTTTTTTTATCTTGAGGAAGGGTCTTGCTAAGTTATGCAGGCTGCCTCTGGCCTCAAACCTGGAATCATCCTGCCTCTACTTCTTGAATCACTGGGATTACAGGTGCTCACCACCACACTAGGCTTACTAAAGAACTTTTAAAGTTAAGACTCACTTGTTTATGTAAAATTTATCCAGCTGTTTCTTTTGGCTTTAATTTTTAAAAATAAGATATTAAACTTGAATACCCAGACAATTATAATTATTATCAACATGTATTTTAAGTTACAGAATGGTCAAAACACTAAAATATAAAAATATTTAAAAAGTAATTTTTAATTAGTTCTATACAGTGTCTATCAAGTTTTATACACAGTCTGAAATACTTCTCCAAGTAACTAAAAATGTTTCAGCCACAAGAATTATGTGTGTAATGACTCTGGCAACAGTCTACAAAATAGGACAGCAGCCATCTGAAGAAAATATAACCAGAGCCGGGCGTGGTGGTGCATGCCTGTAATCCCGGCAATTTGGGAGGTGGAGGAGGTGGAGGCAGGAGCATCCCAAGGCAGTCTGTGTAATTTAGTGACATCCTGTCTCAAAAAAAATTTAAAAAAAGAAAAGAAAATATAAACAGTGTCTCACTTAAAAAATGAAGATGGCCTTTACTCATTTTTTCAGTAAAAATGTATTGTTAATGACCTACTTATTTTTTGAATATTCTTTTCCTTTTATCGGCAGTACTTTGTGGTTGAATCCAGGGCCTCACACAGACTTCCCAAGTGCTCTACTGTAAGGCTGCACCCTCGGCCCATTTTATTATTGTCTATTTTGAATCAGGGTCTCGATAAACTACACAGGCTGCCTCTGGCCTCAAACTTACAATCTTCCTGCCTCTGACTCCCAAATCACTGGGATTACAGGCTGTGCCATTGCGCCCAGTTTGTTTTGCTAGATTCAATGTGAACAAACATCTGTGTCTTCTTTGGAGGAAGATGATCCTTAGTTACTACTGAGTAACTGCTGTGCATCCTTTTGCATTTCTAAACCTTTCTAATTGGTCTCTCCACATCTTATTCTAGTCTCTTTTAAACATGTTGCCAAATTAATCTTCCTAAAGCACACTCTGAAAACAGCCTAAAAAACAAAGTCATAACTCTCTGGCAAGCATTCTAGATTCTTTGGGATTGGGTCCCCATTAATTTTCCCAGTTGTGCCACTCACTACTCTTCATATTCTTTCCCTTCCACATATTGTCATAGGGATTCAGAACTTTACTTATATCTACTGATTTGTTACTTCAACTCCTGGGAATCTTTAAAAAATAATCTGGAAAATCCATCAAGATGTTAACTATAAAGCATCAGAAACTGTAAAAAGTAAAACAGCCTAAAAGGAAAATAGTTACTTAAATTGAGAAAATTCACTAAATACATTTAAGAATAATAATTTAAGATCCATTTATACGTAACATATATTTCTCATGTATATGTTACAATGATTTTTTTTAATGGGCACAGAATTTAAAAAGTATGGATGTTGCCAGCACTGCTGCGCACACCTGTAATCCTACTGTCTCGGGAGGCAGAGCCAGAAGGATTGTGAGTTTGAGGCCAGAGGCAGCCTTTGTAACTTAGCAAGACCCTGACTTGAAATAAAAAATAAAAATGGCCTAGGAGTGCAGCCCAGTGGTAGAGTACTTGCAAAGTATGTATAAAGTTCTGGGTTCAACTCACCAAGTATCACTAAACAAATAATAAAAAATATGGACACAGTATAATCTCTATCAAATTGAAGTATAATATGCATAGAGAAGGCCTCACAAAATATTAATGAGTTCTCTTTGGATGTTCAGCATATCAGTTTTCTTGCTATCCTATTATATCCAATTTTCAAAATTTTATGTTTAAAAACTATACATCTTTCAAGATATAGTCCAAACGAAACATTTTTCCAATAGGAAGTCACTTTTTTCTCTCCTGAACGCCCAAAAAAACCTTTTGCTTATCCTCTTTAAGCTATCCTTAGGGGCTATCTTGTATTTCACAATTATCTTACTTTAGATATTTATTTACTTACTTATTTACCTATTTATTTCTGTAGTACTTGAAGGGCCTTAAGCATACTTTTGCAAGCACTCTACCACTGGTCTATACCCTTAGCCCATTTTTTAATTTTTATTTTGAGTCAAGGTCTCCCGAAATGATACACACGGCCTCTGGCTTTGAACCTGTGATCCTCCTGCCTCTATCTCCTGCATTGCTGGGATTACAAATGTAAGCCACTACACGTGGCCTAGATATCTGAATTATATACACTATTCAACAGCATTTGATACAATCACTTTCTCCTTATTGAAGCACTGCCTCCCTTGCCCCCCAAAAAGTACTCATTTTTCCTCCTATCTAAATGGCTAGCCCTTTTCCATCTTCTCTGCTTGTTTGTCCTTATCTGTTCTGACCCAAACTGTTGAAATGCTTAACAACTCAAACCTAAAATTTCTTCTCCTCTCTTTCCTGTCTCATCGATTGTGTACTTTTAGATACCAACTCTACACTGATGATATCTACCTTATACTCTAGAATTATGAAAATGTCCAGGAGGCATCTCAAACAAACAAACAAGAAAACCCCTACTGATCTTCGTCCATCAAACATATTGCAGCAGTAGTCTCCCCCATTTTAGTAATGGCAACACCCATTCTTCTAACAACCCAGGTGAAAAATCTTATTAGAGTCAATCTCAACTGCTCTCTTTCTCTCACACCCCAATTTCATTAACAACTAATCTTATTGGCTCTATTTTCAACATGCAGAACAGAACCATTTTTCACTAGAATTTTTACTAGAACGATCCTGCTAGATTTTAGGTCCTCAAAAATTTAGCTTTTCAATGAATGAATGACCTTCGATATTTTATTAGCTGTAAACTCCTTAAAAACTTTAAAGGCTAGCTGGGTGCGGTGGCACACACCTGTAATCTCAGCGGCTCAGGAGACAGAGGCAGGAAGATCACAAGTTCGAGACCTGAGGCTGCCTGCGTAATTGAGCAAGACTCTGTCTCAAAAAGTGAAAATAATGGGCTCCGGATGCAGCTCAGTGGTTCAGCACTTGCAAAGCATGCAAGTGCGAGGCCCTGGGTTCAACCCCCAGTGCTGCATTAAAAAAAAAAAACCTTTAAAGGCTGGGGATGCAGCTTGATTTTACAGCACTTGCTCTAACATGCCAAAGCCTGGCTTTAAACCCCAGCACTGCAAACCAAAAATTAAAGGCTGAATCTATTTGCACCTGGCAGAGCATTTTGTAAGGCACCTACACAATAGATGTCAATTTTTCTGCTGAATGAATATAGTGCTTAATGAAGAGAATAAAATTCAAAGAAAAGATAAAAATAACCATCTTATAGATATAAG
This sequence comes from Pedetes capensis, assembly GCA_007922755.1. Classification (NCBI taxonomy): domain Eukaryota; kingdom Metazoa; phylum Chordata; class Mammalia; order Rodentia; family Pedetidae; genus Pedetes; species Pedetes capensis. The sequence goes on along the minus strand of VMDO01012632.1, from coordinate 51,407 downwards.
TAATTACACTCACCTGTTCTATTGCACTCTTTAATTTGTTCATATGGCTTTCAAAGAGAGGAAAATGTGAAAAAAAGAATTCATTAAATTTGTTATTTTCATCTTCATCTTTGGATAATGAAAAGATTACCCCAATTGCAATCTTCTTTTTCCTCACAATTCCTGGATTAGGGCCACAGCTTTCATCTGACAGATTAAAGCTTTCTTCTATAGACCTTAAAAATAAATATTTTTTTTAATTTAAAAAAGTAAAAGTATGTGAATTTGCAATTTATTCTTCTTGCTAGTTAAATGTAGGTAAGCTTAAAGTCTTCTGTTTTACCAAATAAATCTAAATTTTCATATCAATTATATATCTCTTTGAGAAATCTACTGGCTATTCTTTCAGGCTCATGTTTTTATAAGAAAGAAAGGTTACTAGATGGGGTGGGAATTCTTTTTGTCAAATTAGAAGTCATTAAAAAAGCAGATCCCAATTCATAATCAAACTAAAAATATCTAAATTTTAAGGTTTTTAGATGAGTTTGGCATAAACTATGCACTGTTCTTAAATCTATTTGTGTTTTGATTTCAAGAGTAAAATAAAAAATGAAGGAATAAAGGGAGCCAGTAAGTGAGGAAACAAGTTTCATTATATACAGCTGTACTCAATATAGACTAAAAAAGATCTTTCAAAAATGAATAGCTTGCCAAAACAGAAACATGAAAAATTGAAATACCAAAATGTGGTATATGAAGCAAAGATCTAAAACTTCAAACTCTTAGAAGAAAACAAAGGTGAACAGCTTCACAACACTGGATTTGGCAAAGGTTTCTTGAATATAACAGGAAAAACATAGGCAACCAAAGAAAAATATATGTAAAATGGAGTACATAAAAATTAAAAACATTTGTGCATCAAAGGATATTATCAACAGAATGAAAAAGAATCAATGAAATGGGAGAAAATATTTGTAAGTCATGTATTTGGTAAGGGATTAATATCCAAAATATACCAGGAGTGCCAAAAAAAAGAAAAAAATGTAAGCACCTGTAGGGGCCATAAAAACATACAAATTTTAAGAAATGTTATCTATATATTACTTTTCAAAGTTGAGCTGAATTATGACAGCAATGTGTAATATGACATTTACTCAAAAGACGGCATTAATCAAATGAATGCTAGTGCCACCATGCAACAGGTAGGACAGTCAAAGAAAATGGCAGAAGCACAGATGTCTTTCAAGGAGTATTAAGACCATTTTGAAGTAGTATTTGATATTGAAGAATACTGTGGAAATACAACAATGGAGGTGTCAATATGCAACACAAACTCCAGCATGCCCAACAATTTGCAGGAATCCATGGTAAGTTTGATACTCATGGTAACTGTGTATGATATGCAAAAGGGAAGAACTGGAAGGCCTTCCACAGCAACAAGTCCTGGTTCTGGTGTGGTAACCACTCTGAGCACCTCTTATAAATGCAGAAGTTAAAAGTAACCTTTTTCACCTTTTGTGAACGGTATATGTATCAGCTCTTTCCCTTCTTAAAACGTATATACGTTTTTAGGCATTCTCTGTATAAAGAACTCTTACAACTCAACAAAACAAACCTGATGTTAAAATGGGCAAAGGACTTGAAACAGATATTTCTCCAAAGACAATGTGTAAATGGCCAATAAGCACTTGAAAAGATGCTCCATATCACTATGGAAATGAGCTACAATGAGAAACTACTTCACATCCATTTGTTGTTAGTTGTTGTTAGGTGCCGTCGAGTCGGTATCCAACTCATAGCGACCCTCATAGGGTTTTCAATGGCTGACTATTTCGGGATTGCCTTGGGAGTGGATTGCCAGGTCCTTCTCCCATTTTTGCGGTGCTGGGAATTGAACTTGGGACCTCAGAGACTGCAGCGCAGCGCTCTACCCACTGAGCCAAATCCCAGCCCTCACATCCATTAGGAGGACTATTATTTAAAAAACAAAAGCAAAAACAAAAACAAAGAAACAGAGGGAGGCTGAGAGTGTACCTCAGCAGTACAGTACTTGCCTAACATGCATGAGGCCCAAGGTTTAATCCCCAGGACCACAAAAAAACAAAACAAAAAATACTATGGTGAGAATGCAGAGAAATTAGAACCTTTTTATATTACTGATGAAAACTTAAAATTGTACAGTCATTGTCAAAAGCAGTATGGTTGTTCCTCAAAAATTAAAAATAGAATTACCATATGACCCAGCAATTCCACTTCTGGGTATACACTCAAAAGAATGGAATGTAAGGACTAAAACATTATTTTTATATCCATGTTCATGGCAGGATTATTCACAACAGCCAAAAAGTGGAACAACAACCTAAGTATCCATGGATGGATGACCAGATAAAATGTATCTCTAATCGAATGTTATTTAGTCACAAAAAGGAATGAATTTCTGACATATGCTACAAGATGAATGAACCTTGAAGACATTATATCAAGCAAAATTAGCCAGATATAAAAGGACAAGTACTATATGATTCCACTTCATAAGGTACCTAATGCAGGCAAATTCATGGAGATAGAAAATAGAATAGGGGTTGCAAGGAACACAAGAGGAAGGATTCTAGAGTTATTGTCTAAACCGTATAGAGTTTCAGTTTGTGAAAATGAAAAAGTTCAGAAGTCAGATGATGACAATAGTGTGAAAGTATTTAGTGCCACTGAATCATATGCCTAAAAATGATTAGAACAGTACATTGTTTTGTGTATCTTAGCGCAATTAAAAAAATATGACACAATTTTAAAAGTTCTCAGTTCCAGACTTCAAAAACAAAATATAAGTCCAAGCTGTAAAAATCCCACAAAAGTTGTGTTTAAGGAACTATTTGAATTTTGCGCAAATTCTAACTTACCATCTAGGAAATACCCCATTTTCCAAACTTGTTGTTTGGCTACGTCGCCAACGTCGCTGGTAGCTGCTGGCACAACTTCGGGTAAGTGAGGAGTTTGGGGAAGGAAATGGGGTGATAAGCAAGCTGCTGAGAGATGCTGTTAAGTCAGAAAAACAAGTATAATGTATAAGTCAGTAATGTTGTTGTTGTGTGCCATCGAGTCAGTATCTGACTCATAGCGACCCTCATAGAGTTTTCACTGATTGACTGTTTCGAGATTGCCTTGGGAGTGGATTGCCAGGCCCTTCTCCCATTTTTGCAGTGCTGGGAATCAAACTCGGGACCTCAGAGACAGCAGCGCAGCGCTCTACCAACTGAGCTAAATCCTAGCCCCAAGTAGGTAATAGTTAAGCACAATGACAAATTTCCTTTCAACAATTTATGAGTAGAATAACAAAATATTTTATTTTGCTTCATGAGCCTCTCCTTTACATTTTCTATTTAAAACATTCATCATTCTTGGAATAAGACCTCAAAGGAGAAAAATCACATATTAACATTGCATTTATTGGCAAGAGAAGGACACAATCCTCTTTTGCCACTGGGCCTGAAACACACATCCTAGAAGAAAATGCTATTTTGCAAGGAGGTATTACCTATTCAACCAGTACAATGTTCCCTGACTTTGCTGAATCTTTATTGCCCTTAAAGTAAAGGACTATTCAAACTCAAAGCATCAGATGGATTTTAAAAACAAAAGCTATATTTAAAAGTAAATGGCATTTAAAGAGGTCATTTACATTACTCAAGGATCGCTTGGGTATAGGTGGTCAAGCCTACCACTTTTAGTAAGAGTCATGACTATACCTACCAAGCTACAAAAAAGAGCAGACCCGATAGCTTGCTCTCTGGAGCATTCTAAGGTTTACAGTCATATGAAATCACCAATGAATTTCTTCTAAACTTCTCTCTTGAAAAGACTATTTTCTCAATAAGTGTTGAAAACCCTGTAGTCTAAGACTGGGTATATACAACTAATCAGGATATAGCCTTCGTGAAAAATAAACTGCTACCCTAAATTTAGAAAAAATACAGCTTACTACATTCTAATATTAAAAATAACCTTAATAGAAAGAAAACACCATCAATTGAAATGGCATATTTGAATATAATGACTTACAGATACTTTTAGTCAGATACTTTATTTTTTTATTTTTATTTATTTTTTTGGTGGTACTGGGGGTTGAACCCAGGGCCTCTTGCTTGCATGTTCTCCAAATGCTGGACCACTGAGCTGCACCCCCAGCCCTTATTTTATTTTTTATCTTTTTTTATTTTTTTTACTTTTTTGAGACAGAGTCTCGCCAAACTACCCAGACTGCCTCTGGTCTCAAACTTGCGATCCTCCTGCCTCCACCTCCCAAGCTGCTGGGATTACAGGCATGCACCACGGCACCCGGCTCTCGATACTTTAATTTATAAAGAAGATAAAATATAAAGAAATTAATTTATCACCTCCCAAATTTCAAATAAAACAATGAGAACTCCTACCACTTATTCCTTGAATAAGTTTAAAAATTCTGTTGTACAACATGGTGACCACAGTAAATGACAGTATATGATATTTTTGTGAAATTCTAGCAGAGGGAATATTAGGTGTTCCTTCACAAAAATGGTAACTGTGAGGTGGTGTGTATGCCAATTAGATAGATTTAACCACTGCACAGAGTATATGTGCTTCACAGTGTCATAATGTACATGATAAATATAATTTTATCTGTCAATTTTATATAAATTTGGAAAAAATCCTGCCACAGAAGACTAAATCTCTAATTACACAGAAGCAAAAGGGTATTAAGAGAAATATATCTCAGATTCTTAATAACAAAAATAACAAACTCAAATAGAAAAGAAGGGTGAGATTATTTAAAATATGCAAATGCTTCCTATGAATCCTAGCTGCCTATTAGAATCAGGTGTTGAGATCTGGTTTTGTTTTGTTTTGTTTTCTCTTTTAATCTTGTTTTGGTCCTCAACTACAGAAGCCTAAGCCCTTCTTTGGCTAAATTAGTTTTTGGGAATAGAGTTCAAGCATCTCAATCTTTTTTATTTTTAAACTTCTCCATGGTATTTATTCTAAGGGCTGGGATTTAGCTCAGTTGGTAGAGTGCTGCTCTGCAGTCTCTGAGGTCCCAAGTTTGATTCCCAGTACCACAAAATGGGAGAAGGGTGTGGCAACCCACTCCCAAGGCAATCCTGAAACAGTCAGCCATTGAAAACCTTATGAGGGTCGCTATTAATCGGACTCGACTCAATGGCACCTAACAACAACAACAATATGGTATTCTAATGTATATCTAGGGGTTATAATATTTGGTAAGGATAAACTTACAATTTATACTTAAAACTCAATCATAAAATTTAGATTGCAGAATTATATATATGACAATGCATGTAAATAACCTCGGTGAATTCAGATGATCATATCTAACACTATTTCAAGCTTTCACTTAGCACTTAGCATATCTCTGAGCCTCAACACTTTTTGTTTTAGCTAAAAGTCTTTTCCATGCCTTTCCCTGCACAACTCCAATTTCTTTCTCAAGACCCAATTCAACTATCATCTCTTTGAACACCTTGCTGGCATCCCACCCACTGCCCAGTTTAATTTAGGTGCCTCTTCTCTGAACCTCTTTGCACAGGACTATCACAGAATATATTACACAATAAACTATGACAGATGATTTTCCTGTTTTCCCAGCAGACTCTACTTCTGTGCTCCTTAAGGACAGAATCTAGGCTTGGCTTATTTATTTTTTAAATACCTAGCATATGTCAATAAATGCCTCCTAGAAACCCAAACTTTGAGTTCATGCTTGAAAGAATTATGTGTAACATTGGTTAATAATACCTAAGGTTTTCTGCGCAAGATACAATCTGACAATTTAAACTCTAGTTAGCAGTTATAGCAGTAAGCAGGTAACAGCTAATGTGTTTTTTCATACTATGATTTCTAAGCAGTCTCCTAAGCAACAATTTTCTTTTCTTGTTCTGACTAAGCCTGAGACAGCATGCATTCATATAGGCCATACTTCACGGTGAAAATATGAAAAATATAAAATTTAAGAGATTTCTATTTTTTTCCACAATCCTCTTGTATCGAAAGTACCAATATGAACTGTGTATAGAGACTCAGATGATAAAGGCAGAGATGAAAACAAAATCAATGCCAGCTAATAGTGATCTCATAAAAGCTTGTTAATTCGTGAACCTGACATTACCAGAGCGTGCTATGCCACTGTCTCTGTCCTCATTCAGCTCTCTTCCAGGCATGTCCATTGGGTTGCTATGAACTGTAAAGCAAGACCAAACTGTCAGTTACAAAATATAATCCTATTCAGACGGATGTTGCTCCTTTTAAATTGCAAACTAATCATGCTCAACTCATTGCATTCCATTATTTTTTCAACAGCATGGCACCAACCCAACACCAAGAGCTATTACTCAGTTGAACAAGCTTTCAGATCCACCTGAAGATTTGATATACAGCATGAAAATAATCTATAATATCTGAAGAAGTCAGTATGATTAAAATTCGTATTTTAGAAGCATATTCAGTAACAGAAAAATATTCACAATATACTAGTAATGAAAAAAAGCAAGCTACTGAAGAACAGTATGAATGTTGGTTGCTTGGGCTAAATGAAGGTTTATTCTGATTCTGCCTTTATCAATGTTTAAATAAAAACATAGTAAATAAGAAGAAAAATTTTATAATAAAAAGTATGAGAAAACTGAATAGTATGATACCAATTTTGTTTTAAAAAGGTAGAAGGGTTAAGGGTTTAGCTTAGTGGTAGAGCATTTGCCTAGCATGTGTGATGACCTGGGTTTGATCCCTACCACTATAAAAGGAAAAAAAAACAAAGAAATAAAAAAGGTGGGCATATGTGGCTGACAAGATGGCTAACACATCTTTATTCATATTTTTCAAATATTCTACCACATATACATACTCATATTTAATATTTACCAAGAAAATAAACATTAATTAAAACAAGAAGTGGCTGGGCATAGTAGTGCATGCCTGTAATCCCTGCATTAGGGAGGCAAAGACACAAGAATCTTGCATTTGGGGACAGCCTGGGATGCACAGGGAGACACTGTCTGGAAAAAAAAAAAAAAAGACAAGTCTAAATTGATTATAATCTAGAACAATGATGATGAGTAAATGTGTTCACATTCCAACAATGTCCATCAGAAGGTTACAATGCTAGATCACTGTGTTTGGAACGTGTAAAAATACAGAAGAGAGAGCCAGGAGCAGTGGTGCATGGCTGTAATAATCCCAGTACTTGGGAGGCTGAGGCAGGAGGATCAACACAGAGTTTGAGACCAGCCTGGTCTACATAATCAGTTCCAGGATAGCCTAGATAGCATACAAAAATCCTGTCTCAAACAACAACAACAAAAAATACAAAACAGAACTAGAGTCCTAGACATTGAAGCATGAACACAGACTCCTATAATAATCAATTTAATGATACAGTTGATTATACATGTCTTTTATAGAACATTATAACAGTGCTTGTTCATCTAAATCTTAGCTCCAAGAAAAGAGCATTCTTGTGGAATATTGTAGGAAATTTAACAATAATTATATGATAGGATATTTTCTGCAATTGGTGAACTATAGAACAAAAGCTTCTTAGCCATGGAAACAAGATAGTATCACATTAAAAATTCAAAGTGGTATTATAAGAAATAATGTTCATACTAAGTTTTGGTTTAGGCTGCTAGAGCTAAAACCATTATGACATTGTGAGAAAAGAAATGACAATTTGAAATTTCATAAAAAATGTCAATCCTATTGATAATTCAGTTTAAACTTTAGGAACATATTCAGTAGAAGAGAATTAAGTTCTTACACATTGCAAGCAATATTTTCTTCACCACACCCTCCCCAACTACATTCACCTACTCTCTTGTTTCCACAGCTTAACTACAGATTCTAGCCACTAGGGCACACCAACTAGTCTACCCACACAGCACGAGGCAAACCTGCAAAGAAAGAGGCGCTCCTGATCAGGCGGAGCGGACCCTGCTCAGAGAATGCCCGCCTGGGGCTGCAGAACTGTGAAAGACCTACATGGCAAAAAACGCAAAATACACATGAAAGAGGGATGTTAGAGAAGCCACAATGCATCAGGGAAAAAGGGTGAGGTAAGGCAGCAGAAAAGCAGACCAACAGATATGGATGGAAACTCTGAACCTAAATGAGAATAAATCAAGTTGGTTTCCCTTTGTGAAAAGGGATGGTCCCCCTTCTGGTCATAGTTTATGTCAAACAATTTCATGCCTACTTATGAATAAATTCATTTGTAATAAGAGAAATATGTTTCTACTATTCAAGGTAAAAATTATTTCAACTGCTCAATCCTTTCTAATGTACAACAATGTAACCATTTAAAAAAGCATAAAAATAATATCTGCATAATTTGACATTTGCCAAAGAAATTTCTTCTGAAAAGTCAGTTTTAAGATTACACTATGCTCCTACAACTGCCGTAAGAACACTATCTTATTGCACCTAGCACAAGAACAATGAGCAATCAAAGCAAGGGATCTTATTGACAAACACAAAAATTGTTTTTTCTAATCTAATGATATGCTACAAAGGAACAGGAGAAACCAATGTTCCTAGACCAGGAATCATCACTATGAAAGCAGGAAGTTCAAGGCAAGATTCCTAAGCTTTCAGAAAAATAGCTAGCCACACATTTTACCAAGAGGCAGTAAGAGCAGTATGAAGACTCAAAAAGGGCATTATGGCCTGGAAACAAGGAACCTGGTTACCTGCTAGTTATGTTTAATCAAGACAGTCTAACTAACCATGTAGGAGTTTTACATCTAGTATAGAAAAGAGGTCTCTCTATTTTAAAAAGTGACAACTGTATTTCTCAAATTGCTAACAAATTTCTTCTATAACAAGAATATCTGTAATTATTCTGTATGTGCAGCAATCCTTCCACGTTTCTATGGTCAACTCTTCATTCAATTCTCTCTGCCTTATTTTCGCTAGTTATTTCAAAACTTAACTTCTTTAACCTCCTTCCCTATATCCACCTCTTCTTTACTTTCAGCATATAACTTTGTTTTCTATGGTATGCACAGGCATAAATGTGGACACACACACAGAAAAATTCTGAGGTTAGAGCTCTCCTTTTCATACCACCAAAGTTAAATTCTCACCCATCTTTGCATCTTTCCTGCCTCAGAAGTAACAGTTGTTGTTAGGTGCCGTCTAGTCAGGCCTGATTCATAATAGCAGCTAACATTATTCATACCTTATCATGTGCTAGGAACTTACCCATTAAAAAATCCTGAGAAGGCCCTCCCTATCTTTCAGAGCTAACTCTTCGTCAGCTAGGGCCCCAACCCAACATTCTCCTTCAAAAACTTTCCACTACCAATGATCATGTCTACCTTTAATTCCATCCTTTTTATAACTTCCTTTTTTCCATCAATAAACACAGTCAAGTTTCTTCTACCTTTCTCCCACATATCTAATCCTATAGCCTAATGGTTCTCAAAATTTAGTGCAAGGATACCAGCAGGTCTTTGAGATCTTTCAGAGGGTCTGTGAGGTTGTCCATTTTCCAACTAATTATTTATGTGAGACAGGATTTTCCTGACACATTTCAATCCCACTTTCTCACCTGAATCCATTCTTACCACAGAGTATTACTTTACACATACAAATTTGATCTGATCATGTTGTATTCTGAAAAGCCCTCTGTTGTGCCCTTGAGAATGCACCTCAAACATCTTCTATTGTAAGAAGTATACCTAAATCTGAGCTATTATCCTCTGAAATACATTGCCACATTTTTGCAAGATTACATAGCCCATAAGATACTCCCAACCAACAACTAAACAACAGGTTTACTAAAGCAGGTCCATACCTGGGAGACATGGGACATAACCAACAACCAACTCTGATTCAAAGACTTCCTAATGGCCTTGCCAAACCTTTATTCCTTGGATTGTAGCACATGCTGGAACACTTACACTGTACTTTCTATCCCTCTCTCCTTTACTCAAGGTCAGCTGTGCATCATAACTTATGGATCTCTTAGCCTTCCCCAGCTCCCTCCTCATTTTCTTTCAGTAATTTACCCCTAACAAAATCCTTGAATATTTGTCATAGCTTTAAAAAAAAAAAAAAAAAAAGAAAAGAAGAAAAAAAAAAAGGCAAAGACCAAAACTAGTACACCCTCATTGGTACCCAGCTGGATAAACCATAAATCCAAATTCCTTGTGTGGCCTTTGTGATCTGTGCCCGTGGCCTTTGTGTTCTGGCTCTTGCTCAACCCTTTTATTTCATCTCCTTCATGTCTACTCTGTGTTCCACCCATACTGATTTATTCACTTTCTTTGCATACTTTATGATCTCTTGGCACTAGGTCTGGACACATACTATTACTTCTTCCTAGAACATTTCTTTCCCCAGCTATCTAGCTAATCCTTTCAAGTTCAGGCCTCATGTCCTCAAGGAAACTTTCCATGACTCTCAAGGACTGCATTAATACTTCTCATACATTTAATTACACCTTAAGTATCTTTGATTCACAATTAAGAGTGTACAAGTACAAGCAACTCATTATTTAAAGGCTATACTTTTATTAGAACTGGGGTTTGGCTCAGTTGTTGGAGTGCTGCCCTGCACTCTTTGAGGCTTCAGTTTGATTGATCCCCAGTACCATGGGAGAAGGATCCACTTCCAAAGTAATCCTGAAACAATCAGTCATTGAAAACTCTATGAGGGTCAATGAGTTGGACCTAACTCGATGGCATCTAACAAAAACAATATGGTTTTATTAAATGAATCTTCTGCTCTATATTAGAACAGAAAAGATGAGTGTATCTAGCCTCCCTAGTATAATTTACCTTTATAAGTAACAATTAACTTGTACTACTAAAATGAGTAGTTTTGATAAGCTCGAGGTTGAAAACTCTCATGTTATAAAGAAAAAAGACATTTCTTTGTTATATTTTTATTTCATTAAAATCAATGAATTAATCTAGTTAACTAAGAAAAACTTCTATTTTTCTAAAAGACACACATTATAATCCACATGCCTAGCACTAAGACTGACCCATTTTGTTGCTGTTGTTAGGTGCCGTCGAGTCGGTATCAGACTCATAGCGACCTTCATAGGGTTTTCTTTTTCTTTTTTTTTTTTTTTGATTAAAATTATTTTTATTAATAGTCATTTATTTATATTAATTGACCCACATAATGCTTGATCTTTTTTTTTTCAGAACAAAAGTACTTTATTTTGATGATGTCCAATTTGTTGATTTTTAAGTATGTGAATTTAAGTAGAAGTTGTAACCGAACCTATAGTTTTTTACCCTAGTGTTAAGCCTAAATAAATGAACAGATTTAAGTATAAAAAAATTCTGTAGTTTCTTGTAGCTATTATCTTGAGGTAATTCTTCTTTTTTTTTTTTATTAGAAATTTTTAATGTACATCATAATGTGATTCATTTTGACATGCTTTTCGTTGTGACAATTTTCATATATGCAATTTGATAAGCATTATTCATATAGGTTACCCCTAACCCTCCTCTATGTTTCCCCCCTCCCCCTTCCTATCTAAGTTTCCCATCCAAGTCTTCTCTATCTTTTACTATATAGTATTTTTCTATCTTCATAGGGTTTTCAATGGCTGTTTCAGGATTGCCTTGGGAGTGGATTGCCAGGTCCTTCTCCCAGTTTTGCAGTGCTGGGAATTGAACTCAGGACCTCAGAGACTGCAGCACAGTGCTCTACCAACTGAGCTAAATCCCACATCATAAGACTGACCCATAGTAGATACTTAATAAATGGTTGTTCATTTGAATAAATATGAATTATAAAAATAATATTTATAAAGCAGAATACTATACTGCTCAAGCTGGAAGGAAAAAACCCTATGTTTGCCATATATATACACATCTTACACAAATAACTATTTATAAAAATTAATATAGCCAGGTATGTTGGTGCATGCTACAATGTCAGCACTTGGGTGGCTACGACAGGAGGAGAGAGAGTTCAGGACCAGCCTGGGCTACATAGGAAGATCCTGTCTTTAAAAAGTGTAAATAAAAGTTCATACTAAACAGGGAATGAGAAAAACATTCATCGTATTCTAATACTATCCACTCCCTGAGCTACTATAGTTCTTTATGCATTGGAGGTATGTTGTTGTTAGGTGCCATTGAGTCGGGTCCAACTCATAGTGACCTTATGTACAACAGAGGAAAACACTCCCTGATACTGTGCTATGCCCAATAGCGTTTCTCGGCTATTCATAGGGTTTTCAATGGCTGATTGTTTTTTTTTTTTTCCCGAGAGTGGGCTTCCAGGTCCTTCTCCCAAGCTTACAGCACCTGGCGTTCCCAGACAGTTTCCCATCCAAGTACTAACTAGGCCCAACACAGCTTATCTGCCAAGATCTGACAGGATCAGATATCACGGTAGTATGGCTGCATTTGAAGTATGGTTAGTAATAGTTGAGCTTTCTAAACCAGAAATTTTAGAAATCGTTTGTCATTTTAAAATGTTTTATATAATGACAACAACAATTAACCAAATTATTAAATAAGCTATTATTTTAATAAATCTTTTAAGAAACACCATGTTTGAATAGCTAGCTACTCATATAAACCACAGGTCACAAAAATGAGTACCATTTTAAAATGACTTTTTATGGTTAGAGAAGACAGAAAAAGTAAGGTGTAATACTAGTCTTTCCCAGCTGAAATAGTTAAGAGAGCTAGTAAGGGCTTTCCATATCAATGATAGCTCATTTCAAAGATGAATCAAATTTAAAATCAAAAACAGTAAGGACAAATCAGATATATCTTAGTTCTCTTTTCTATCAGATACAAAATATTATATTCTCATAGAAGAAATATGTTTTCCAAATAATACAAATGTCATACATACTTGCAATTTAGGTGACTTTTCCATTTATATATAGTATTTGAAATTCTTTGGTCTTACAACAGATCTGCATGATTAAGAAGTAACTTCAAAGTTTTGTACTGTTAACTATTTTAAACTATAAAATCAAAGGAACCATTTACCTATATTTCCAAGTAGTCCATTAATCACTGTGTTATTATCAGCCTTTAATGTATTGTTGTCCTGATTGATGAATTCAAGACTGTCCTGCAGTCTATGGAGGGAGAAGGGAAGAAAAAGTTCCAAATTCATTTTATGCTTTTAATGGCAATTCTTTGTATATTCCAATGAAATTTAAAGTGAAAAATTCTTTTTAAGCTTTAAATTTCCCTATTTTTGTTGTTGTTAGGTGCCTTAGAGTTGGGTCCGACTCAAAGTGACCCTATATACAACAGAACGAAACATTTCCTTACGATATGCCATGTATGCCCTTGTGCTATGTCATTGCTGTTCATAGGGTTTCCAATGGCTGATTGTTTCAGGATTGCTTCAGGAATGGATTACCAAGTCCTTCTCCCATTTTTGCAGTGCTGGGGATCAAAACCAGGGCCTCAAAGAGCACAGAGCAGCACTCTACCAACTAAGTTAAACCTCATCCCCAAATTACCCTATTAGTATTATAAATATAAACCATAAATGGTAACTAGGTAATCATTTAAACCAAAGGTTGGTAAGTTACACCCTGAAGGCCAAATTCAGCCTGTCGAATCTTCATAAATGAAGTTTTATGGAAACACAGCCATCCTCTTTCATTTAAGCATTGTTTACAATTACTTTGATACTCTCATGGTACGAGTGAAAAACTACAACACACTATGGTTCACAAAGTCAAAAATACTATCTCTCTCTTTACAGAAGGAACTTGGTGATTATTATTTACATTAAAACAATGCTCCCCTCCTATTTTGGACCTAAAATAGTTTCTAAACATGGGGGACAGGGAAGCAGAGGAAGAGGAGGGTTAGAAGAAGAGAGAAGCAACAGTAGCCACAACCAAAAACCATTTTTAGTCCAACATGAAAAATGGCCTACATTACTTTTTCTAGTAAATCTCCCAGAGTAACAAAAGCAAAATTACTTCATGCTTTTAGTACAAAGTATCCTTTCTATAAATTTTAGGAATTATCAGTTAGAAAAGATGAAGAAACTGAGGTAATTAAGGCTAAAAATCAGCGATCTGTAATTTCTACTTCAGGAATAAACTAAAAATGAACATTTGGGCATCAGGATTTTTTTTTTTAAGTGTTCACAGTATTTTGAAGAACATCTACTTTTTCCTTTCTTCCTGAAAGTTAAAAAAAAAAAAAAAGCGCCAATAGGTATTAGAAGCTTAGATAATCAAACTCCTCAAAACAGAAAAGTCAATACTAGAGGACTGAAAGACTTCAAAACAGAAATCTTTTTAAATTATTAACAATTAATGAAGTATCAGGAGAATTTCTCCACTATAGAGTAGGTTCCTCACTGCCTCATGCTTCCCTAATCCTGGGACGCCAGCTAGCAGGTGAACCCTGTTCTCATTGGCACCTGCAGAATCCATCTCTGGGATCCACTACTACCTAATCCTAATACTCTACCTCATTTACTAGGTTCTAGAACACAGAACATTATCCCCACCAGGCCTACTCTTGCTGCAGCTTCATTATTCTAATCTTGACATGAACAGCTTATAATACCCTTGGCAGCTATCATTATATATTATACAGATTATGCATAATATCAATATGGCTGACATAGGCCACTCCTTCGTGCAAGGTTAATTATTCAGGGGATCTAAAAACTAAAGAGTGTGACTGTACAGATACTAACTCAGCACAGAATAGCAAAACTGAAAAGCAGCATGTTAACCTAAGATGGAAATGCATTTAACATTATGCCTCCATACATACTTCTAGCAAATTAAAGTAACAGAAGCCACATCTGTTTTCAACTAAACTCAGATGAGAATGCAATCTGGCTTCTATAAACTTGGAGAAGACAGAAAATCTAAATCTGTATTCGAATCCAAAAAGCAGTGTTTTTTATTTTCATATCTTGGACATCTTAAGCCATTTTCCCCTATACTTATAAGCACTTACGTATTGAGACTTCCACAGATACTACTGCCAGTCCGTGCAGTAAAAACTTTGCTGAGCATGAGCTGAGGAGGAGAACTATGAAGAAAACAGAATGTCACCAAGCAATCAAAACTAAATCACAATTACTTTTTGACTGATTATAAATAAAAATGTATAAGTTACACAGATTTCATATCTTTACAAGAGCCATGAAGGACCATTAAAACCACAGATCATAAACTTGAGTATGAATACAGATCACATGAAATTCTTCCATCCTCAAAAAAATTTAATATCTAAAAATGGATTCACTTTTTTAAAAAATCAGAAAATCCCTCACCGGATCTGATGAATTTTTAAGGTGGATCCTTTGTAGCTCATTGCTACAGACCCAAACATCATCTCTCCAAGCATATTGGCATCAGAAGAGCACCGAGAACCCTGAAGGATAAACAAAACATCACTAAGTATGAAGAATTTAAAACTTTATGATGATTTCAAATATTGATTTTATTTTTAAACATGATTATTTTAATTAGTCTATCTACTGTTCGGCAACTTGGTTTTCTTCATTTTACAATGTCTTATGGATTTAACCATATTGTTACATAGAAATTTAACTCATTACTTCCAAAAGCTGTTCAGAAGCTGGGTTTGGTGGTGCACTCCCATCATCCCAGCACTTGGGATGCTGAAGCAGGAGAATTGTTGAGAACAAGTCCAGACGGAGCTACACAATGACACCCTATCTCAAAGGCAAAAAAAAAAAAAAAAACTTGGGCAATTATTTTACTGTATGAATATAAATATCACAATTTACCAGACCAGTTCCCTTTGAGCATTTAGGTGATTTCCAGGTTTTTGCTACTAATCAACAGTGTTAACCATGTTTTATACACACACATTTCTCCAGGAGAAAGAAAAATAAGTATAATTTACTGAATAGACAGAATAATTTTTACTATCACTGTGCAAAAGAAGCATCTACAAACAGGGCAATTTACATTTTTTGTACTTTATTAAAAGAAGACTTAACTTGTGATGTACAAATTTAATAAAATCCTACCAAAGTCCTAACAGTATTATTTTACAACAGAAAAAGATTCTAAAGTTCACATGAAACCACAAAAAAACTTGAAAAAGATCAACAAAACTGGATTTATCATACTTCCAGATTTCAAATATATTACAAAGCTACAGTAATCAAAATAGCACGATACGGACATACAGACAGACAAATAGACTAATGGAACACAAAAGAGACCACAGAAATAAATCCACACCTATGCAGTTAACTAATCTTCAACAAAGGTGCTAAGAATACAAAATAGGGAAAGGATAGTCTCTTCAACAAATGTTGCTGGGAAAACTGGATACCTGCATGCAAAAAGTAAATAAGACCTTTAAGTCATATGTAAAAATCAACTCAAATTAGATTAAAGACTTAAATGTAGCCCAGGCTAGTCTTGAATTTGTGATCCTCCTGCCTCAACCTTCTGAGTGTCAGAATTACAGGCATGTGCCTCTACACCCATCTTTATCCTATGATTTTTCAATGTTTATGAACTTGATGTTTAATTATTTGTTTCTACAGATATAATTTAAGCTCCCTAGTCCCTAAAATGGAGCTCAAAACTATCTGTAAATGAGTAAGTAAATAAATGAAATCAAGCTGAACACTATGGCAAACACCTGTAATCTCAGTAACTTGGGAGGCTGAGGCAGGAGGATCATGACTTCAAGGCCAGAGGCAACCTGCACTACTCAGTGAGACTGTCTCAAAGTAAAAAAATAAAAAAGGGGCTCGGGGTGCAGTTCAGTGGTAAAGCACTTGCCTAGCATGTGTGAGGCCCCAGTTTCAATCCTCTAGTATTGTAAAAATAATAAATAAATAAATAAATCAGTGCTCTTACCTGGTACTTAGGACACTGATCTTTCACATCAGAAGATAAAGTGGTAGTACTATCCAAAGAGGAAGAACTATCTCCTCCGGGCTTCAGTTGGCAGCATTTCCCAAAGACTTTAACTTGAGCATCACTACAGAGTTTCTGAAATATAGATGACATTCCCATTCACACTCTCATGGATACTTTTCAGCAAATATACACTTACTGACAGTATTAAAGCCTTTGAAAAATCCAAGGATAAATAAAACAAAACAATATATCTTTAATATAATGTGTATACGCAGTTTGCTATATTTTTTCTAGCCCTATTTTTTATTATTTGGTTCATAGTTATAACATTTGTAGAGTCTGCAGTGCATTTTTCTCACCAACATTTCACAGGAATTTTTCTACATTACTGTGTCTTACACAATATTCATTAGTAGTGATTTCATAATATACTGTGGCAGTTTTCAAACTATTTGGTCTCTAAGCCCCTTTATGCTCTTATAAATCATTGAGAATCCCAAAGGCCCTGTTTACTAAGTTGAATCTATTAATTTTTTACTGTATTAGAAATCAAAACTGTGAAAGCTCAACAATGCTAATTCAATTAAATATAGTGATAAACACATTACAAGTTAACATAAATAGCATCGTTAAGAAAAATTAATTACATACTGGGGGTGCCAAAAACGTACACACATTTCAAGAACTGTTATCTATATCACTTTTCAAAGTTCAATTAAAACAGTAAAGCACCTCCTGTAATTGTAGCAAACTCCCTTGTATTCATCTTTCGTTATTGGTATATATTTTAATACTTAAAATGTATACACATTTTTAGCACCTTCTGTATATTCTTTGGAGAAAAGTAAAGATGAGAGAAGAAATGCAAATGAGACATACATTTTATTATATGTAAATACATCTGTTTAATCTTTTGTGTATCTAGCTGTGAGGACTGAAGCCAGGGCTTCTGGTGTGTTAGGCAAGCACTTTACCACTGAGCTACACCCCCAGCCCCATGTTTAATCTTCTGAAATGAAAAGGCATTCATGTAATGAAGAGATAAATTTATGACGAGATAACTTAATACTAGAATATTGTTATGCCTGCAGCTGTACCACAGGGGCATCTGATCCTGGAAGCTGAGCAGGGTCAGACCTGGTTAGTAGTTGGATGGGAGACCACTTGGGGACACCAGGTGCTGTAGACTTGGGAGAAGGACCTGGCAACCCACTCCCCCAAAACAATCAGCCATTGAAAACCCTATGAATAGCAGAGAAGCATGACAGTGCTTCATCTGTTGTACATAGGGTCACCAATAGTCGGACACCAATTCAACTGAACCTAACAACAGAATGTTGTTACAGTCTAGTATGAAAAAATTCATTTTCTTTTTTTTTAATTTCTCTTCCTCTCCTCCATATCCCAAACACACTTTAGAACTTTCATTACTCACAACTACCAAAGCTACAATCCACCAAGGTCTGTGATACTCCTAAAAAAGAACTTCAGTGCTGAGTGCTGTGGCATACACATGGAATCCCAGCAACTCAGAAGGCTGAGGCAGGAGGGTCAGAGGTTTGAGGGCAGGAGAAGCCTGTGTAAACTAGCAAGACCCTGTCTCAAAGTAAAAAGTAAAAAAGGGGCTTAGGGTACAGCTTAGTGAGGAGAACTTGTGAAGCACATGTGATGCCCTGGGTTCAACACTGAGTACTGCCTAAAACAAAAATAAAAACAAAATGAAAAAAGGAATCCAGTGCTTTATCAACAGTTATCAGTATGTTCATTCCCCTACGTGAGAAACCTCAGGTAGGTTTTTAGAAGTAATCTAACTGAAAACACTATTTTTGGAAGACTAATTGTTTTATAGTTGCTACTATCACCAAGGGCTTTAGCTCAATTGCTGGAATGCCACTCTGTGCTGAGGCCCTTGGTTTGATCCCTGGTACTTAGAAAATGAGCAAAGTTAAATGGCAACACTGTTACAGTGAGCAAGTAACACATGTACAATCTCTGTGAAAGGTAATCTGGCAATATGCAAAGTATTTGGTTTTTAAAACACAATCAAAGCATTTGTGTAGTTCATCATGCACAGAATTTAAAATGTAATATATTACACAGCACCTTCACTCCCTAAAATTCATTAGGAAGACCTAAAATATGCAATGTTTGCTTATCCTTAAGAAGGATAAAGGATTTGCTTAGCCTTAAAAAGTTGTCATGCTCTCCACAGAAAATTCCTTGATTCAACCAAATGCAAAAACAGATCAGTACTTCATTGTGAAATACTGCCTTACTTCCCATCTCAGACAAGTAAACTGTGATAAAGTGAATTATGATCATCTATCATCTTCACAAGGAAAACTTTCATGTGTCTTACATGTTTTAAGGAACTCGTAAAGCACTTTTACAATGGTCATTTTTAAATAATGATTTAGCTTCAAAGCAAATTTCATTAATATGATTTTGATTCAATTAATTACACTGAAACTTAAAAAATTATTGTCCTCTCCCCCTCTCTCTCTCACTCTCTCTTTTGGAGATTAGGTCTCACCATGTAGCTCAGGCTGGCCTTGAATTTACAATTTTGCTGCCTCAGCCTCCTACTCTTGTTGGACAACTGTTTTTCCCCATCTTCATTTTTTCTCTCCTTTTTTCTTCTTCTTCCTCTTTTTTAAAACTTTCTTTCTTTTTTCTTTTTTGCAGCACTGGGGGTATTCAACTATGGCCTCATGCATGCCAGGCAAGCGCTCTACTACTGAGATGGACCCTCAGCCTCTTCTTTATTTTTTAACTTGAGACAAGGTCTTGGTAAATTATGCTGCTTGCCCCTGGCCTCAAACTTGAAATTCTCCTGCCTCAGCCTCCTAAACTGCTGGGATTATAGGCATGCACCATGGCATTTAGCTTAGACAACTTTCAAGTGAATTTTTTTCAAACATAAACTAAAAATTCAGAATTGGGCTGATATTCAACTGTCCAAAAAATGTATGGTTGTTTCCAGTTGAGGAAATGTTAATTTATTTTTGATAAAGGGACAGGTAAAGAAAGTAAGTTGTGAAAGCTCCTAAAGCTCCTAAAGCTTTGTTTTCCATTTTTAACCCATAATGATATTATTTTCAACAAGTATTCTCCAATAACAATTTTGGTAAATTTTATTGCCCAAATAATATTTTTAATACTTCTTCTTTCTTGTAGATTGTTTAAATTAAGAAAGATATTGTTTTATTTATATACTTTAATTATTATACAAATTAATGTGACTCAGTATGATGTTTTCATATATGCATACATCATCCATTGACTATATCCATCCACACTTCTTCCATCCTCCCTTCCTGCCCCTGCACCCTTACAAAATCACTCTTAAGGAAAGATATTTTACACTCCAAGAAGGACATGGGAAGTGACTTAAACATTTACTATAGCAGAATAGAACATTGCTGTGCAAAGACAGCCATGGTGAATTATCTACTTTCATTAAATTAACTGTGAATGCATAAACTACTTCATTATTATGTATGGACTGGAAATACTGTGGAAGAAATTTATAGTATTATTTATATCACACACTCCTTCTCTGACCATAGTGAAACCACATGATTTGATGTTTCAAGTGTATAGGTACCCTTAGGTGGGGTGGAAAGAAAAGGGAAAGGGAAAGGGAAACAGAAAGGGAAGGCAAGGGAAAGGCAAGAGGAGGCAAAGAAAGAAAGAAAAGGGAAAGGAGTAAAGAGAAAGGGAGGAGAGGAGAGGAGAGGAAAGGAGAAGAGAGGGAAGACAGAAGACAAAGGAAAGAAAAAGAAAAAAGAAAAAAGGGAAGGGGAGGGGAGGGGAGGGGAAGAGGGGGAAGGAAGAAACTTTAAAGATGCAAACTGCTTTCAATTTGGGGCAAACAATAGGTCTTCAACAGACTCTGGATGTTCAAAAGGAGACAGTATGCAACTTAGAAAACAAAGATGAGTAATAGACCTAAGTTTTAAAGATTTTTTTCCAATCTACTAATACAAATATAAGCATGATACAGAAGGCTATGAATGAGCAAAAGATTGTCAGGATTCTGGTGGAGAAGAAATATACCCAGAGCAAATCAGAAAGGATTCATAAAGCTGTGGATAAAAGGAATCTTGAAGGAGGATAAATTTTCAAGGAGGGAATAGGAATGAAGACATTTTAAAAAGTGAGACTGGTGGTATTAAAGGCTGTTTGATTTCTAAGCACTAATGAGTTTTTTAGACAAAAGTTTAAAAAAGAAGAGTAGGCTTACAGGAGTATTTCAGAGGGTTGAATATTAAGTGGATATTACTAGAAGAGAGCCAAGAGACAGACCAAGACAGAAAGGGACAAAAAGGAGACCAGGAAACAGTGCAAATAGATAAAAAAGAGAGAGACCAAATGCAAGACACTAAGGATAGCCTGACAGAAACAAAGAAATACTGAGAGACACGTGCAGACACTAAGAATGGACAAAGAATGGAGATACAGAGGAAGAGAAGGACATTATTATGGACTGAATACTGTCTCCCCAAAATTCATATGTTAAAATCCTAATGGCCAATGTAATGGAAATAGGAGGTAGAGACTCCAGGAGGTGATTTGGTCATAAAAGTGGAACCTTCATAAATGGGATTAACACCCTTAAAAAAAGAATCTCGAGAGAGTTCTCTCACCATCTTCCCACAATGTGAGGGTACAAGAATTCAGCCGTCTACAATATGGAAGAAGGCCCTGAGGAGAACCTGACATGCTGGTGCCCTGATCTTGGTATGCCAGTCTCCAAAACTATGAGAAATCCAGCTGTTGTTTAGCCACCCAATCTAGCGTATTTCATTGTAGTAGCCTAAACTAAGACTTGCTTGAGGTTAAGCAATAATTGCTTGAAGTTAAGCAACAATTATTTTGTTGGTGTTGGATAAAGTTATGTTGTGAATGGTTGCAGGCAAAGAAAAAATCTGAGATGACTGACATCCTGAGGAGAAAAGACTAATGAGACCAATTAAGCATCATCCCAGAAAAGGGGGGCGGGAAGGTTCAAAAGACAGCATGAGTCAAGATTTGAGGGGGTGTGGGAGGAGAATGAACAGCATAACTCAAAATAAATAGTACCAGGTTATACACTGATTCAATAGAGCATTACCAAGCACAAAGAAAAATCTCAATAAATGTTTGCTTTAAAAAAAAATCAAGATTATTAGTTAATCAACCCATGCTAACTGGTCAGCCCCAATGAAGGTCTGTTGAGCTGTTGGTAGCCTAAATACAGAGAAGCCACAGAGATCACATTTGGGTTTTGCCTTAGATCTCAACTGTCTTCTTGGCTACTCCAATTCTACGACTCTTAAACTCTTAGGTTTTTCACCAATTAGCTGTTTAAACAAAAATGTCAGCTTCACCAAACATTTCCTTCCTCTTCCTCCCCACATGCAACTGCTTGCCATAAAAATAGCCCAAATATTTCTTTTTAAAGTAAGCCAGACATCTTCAACGGGTTTCCTCTGTATTTAGGATATATTCCAAATCCAGGTACCTATAAGGACCTGAATATTCTGGCTGTTGCTTCATCTCTGTCCAACTTCATCTTTAGCTATTTTCCATATTATTTCCTATCATTCCAGCTAAGCTGGCTTTCTTTTAATTCCTTAAACTCAAAGTTTCTAAGTTACTTTGTAGATTCTGGGTTTTTTGGTAATGCTACATGGAATTTTCATCCCTGATTGCATGTTTTCCTTTTTCAAATTTTTAAAAAAATTTTTGCAGTACTTGGGGGCTGAATTCATGGCCTCACATGTGTTTTGCAAGTGCTCTACCACTGGGCTGCACCCCCAGCCCATTTTTTTTTTTTAAGACTTTATATCTTGAGACAGGGTCTCACTAAGTTACACAGGCTGCCTCTGACCTCAAACCTATGATCCTCCTACCTTGGCCTCCTGAGTCACTGGAATTATAGGTGTGAGCCAACATGCCTAGCCTAGTAATAAGGCCTTAAGAACCCCAAATTCAAATTAATGAAAAGTTGGTTCCTTTCTGTTAGCATCCCATAAGTATTCTGTAAGTTTCTTTCACAATAACTTAGTTATAATTTAAAATTATTTGTATATTTGTTCAATGTCAACCTCCCCTAACAGGATGCCTAACTGTAGGTTCCAAGGCAGAGATTGCTAAATCTCCAAGTGCCTAGTATTTTGTAGATACTTTAGCTAATTTGCACAAACTACTACTTTTTTCTCATCAGACTAAAAGGTGTCAGGAGAAAGTATACACAATCTAATCAAAACATTGTATCCAGAAAACTGAAAATTCTTAGTAATTAGAGGGATAATATAAAATTTGTCAATCAAAGTAACTAATAAATGAGTTGAACTATTTATGCTATTGTAGTAGCTGCTCAGGATGCACATGTAAATAAGACAACAGACCATGATTAATAAATTCAAATTTTCTTCAGAACATGAAGTGCAGCCTTCAATTCTTAAAATATAGTATTTCTTTTAATAGCAAAGTCTACTGATAGGAAAAGGTTTCCCTAAAGTATTTTGTTTTCAGTTCATTACTGATATATGAGTGAAATACATCATTCTAAGGGAGAAGGGACAACAGAATCTAGGCCTCTATTTTCTAATTCCAGGCCCAAGAGACTTTATCTGTATGTCTGAAAGTATAATGGCAGTAGCATCACCTAGGTTTTCTTAGCCAATCAAGTGAATGTCCTACTAAGTACTACTGCTAAGCTGGCCACAACATATTTCAAAATATGGTATTGAAAGTTTACAGCATAGATGTTCCTGCCTCCATTTTAGGCAAGAAAATATGATGTTCTCAGTGGTAGAGATTTAATATGCTTTATACTTTCATATAAATATCTTCACTTCTCTAGATTGCACTTTCCACAATTACAAAATAAGAAGTTTAAACCAGATTCTTTATAAGGATCTCAGTAATTCTGGTAATATCTAACAATACAATTATATAAGGAAATAAATGTCAAACTAAAATAGTTTCTGGCTAGCCTGATGACAAATAATGCAAGTGTTTCCTTTTTTAAAAATTTCAACATTAGGACTCTGAATTTTAAACATGTTAAAGATGTTTGAAACTGACAAGAGTACCACAGTTGGAATGCTATTCATTCTTTCTTAAATTATTATAATATCTAACTTTAAATTTCAAACAAACCAATAATGACACTCACCGACACTGATGTGTCCTCATTTTTTCTCTTAACACTAGAGTCATACAAGACATTTCTCCCTCGTCTTTCACAGTCTTGATATACGATCAGTCGAATCTGGCTTGGGTCAAACTCTGGCAAAGGCCAACTTAAAAGGAAAAAAAAAAAAAAGATCCATCAATTCCTTTAATGAATATTCCATACATATTCCTACAAATGAAACCTATGTAATGGTGCTAGAAGTTATTTTACTACTGAAAAACATATAACAGATCTTTATATAAAATATTACTCTTTAAGGTTGAAAAATTACACAGCCATGATCTTTTAGATTAAAAATAAAAGCAAAAGGGAAATTATTTTAAGAAATAAAAGTGACAACTATCAGTTAGTATATATAAAATAGTGATTTAATGAATGTAACGAGATAACTTAATAACATATATATAACTGTATTCTATATAATGGAAAGATATGCTAATTTTATCACACAGACCTCCATGACAAAATAAAGTTAATCCATATTTTAAAATAGCATTGTTACTTTTTCATCAATATGGGAATGTGAAAACAGAAACCATTTCCAGTTTAAAGAACAGCAAAGAACTTACAAGACACTAAGGAGAAAAACAAAAGGTCTTAAATAATCACATTCACCAGTAGTAGAATGAGTAAAAACATTATGGTATATTCAGATTATTAAATACCATACAACAAATGCAATTAATGAACTTCAGTTGTAGGCAAAAATAAGGATATACCATGAGCAAAACAGGTCAGACCATGTCATGTGGACAAATAGCTACTGTATTTTTCCATTTATATAAATAAGGTTAAAACCAGAAAAGGTTCTATCTAGGGATGCATATCTAGTTTTTAAAACTTAAAAAAAAAGAAAAAGGAAGTGATAATCTTAGAGGTTTAGAGAGTGGTTACTTCTAGAGGAAAGTTATTGGAGGACATATAAGAGTGTATAAGGACGTATAAGAGTGTACCAGGAAGGGAAGGGAAGAGTTTACCAAGAAGGGAAATACCAAGTGGATTGGGGCAATGGCTATGTTCTGATTTTGACTAGACTCTGCTTAGGTCCTTAAAGATCTTCTACAGAAAGGCTGCCAAAAAAAAAAAAAAAAAATGTATACAATCCTTAAGTATTAAATTTGTGAGACTCAGCATAAACCAATAACAAAAAATGAATACAAGTCACGTTTGACGTCTACAATTACAAAAGGTGCTCCAGTGGTTACACCTGTAATTCAATTCAACCTCAAAAAGTTACATATAGATAAAATCACTTAAAATGAGCATACTTTTTTTTGGCACCCCCAGTATATACACATTCTCCTCCTACCATGTTACCCTGCCCCAGTATTGGGAGGTTGAACCCAGGGACTTGAACATGCTAGTCAAGGTCTCTACCACTGAGTTGCACATCCAGACCCGTTTTCATCTTTTATTTTGAGACAGGGTCTTGCTAAAGTGTATGCCCTATCTCTGGCTTCGAACTTGTGATCCTCCTGCCTCAGACTCCCAAGTCACAGGGATTACAGGTATGCATGACAGTGCCTGGCTACAGTATGTTTTTTTTTTAAATATCATACAGCATTTGTTTTACATACTTTTATATATGAATTAAATTTCACATTTAAAAGATTAATAGGGTGGTAAGGTAAGGAAAAGAGGAAAATTGAGGAAAACAATGAATGGAATGGTAGAGAAACTAGCTTACTGAACTGAACACACCATTGACAGAACAGATGCTAAGAAAAGGGAGAACTGACATGCCAGGGGCTATCTATCCTTAGCTACATCAAGTTGAATGGTCAATTCCTCACACTGTATCAGGCATAACTTTTAATTGAGCTTCTTCATTTCCTTATGAGAACCAACTCTCTTAATGCATGCTAAACTATCTATAACTGGCAACATAAACATCTTCATCCCAAATTCTTGACAGAAAATACAATTTTAGATTTCTCCTGTCTAATCCTTAGCAAATATCTGTATGCTAGAAACTGATGAAGTCTTACTCTAGACACTCCAGTAAAGCCAGAGGCTCATCCTTAGAACCCAGCAATATGCATCATACTGAACTACTTTTATAAAACAGGGCTTTCATATTATATAAAGGAAGCTATAAAAGAACAGGCCAGCACAGGATGAAAAACAGGAAAGTGGTCTCATGGAAACCAATAAAGAAAAACACTTTAGAAAAGAAGAAGAAATATAATGTCAGTCACTAACAAAGAAGTCACTGGTGACCATGGCAAGACAGTTCAAAGGAGTAACTTGCAGAAGTCAGATTACAAAGGACTGAAAAGTGAAGGGGAACAGAGAAAATAGTCAACTGTCAAAGAAAGAAAGAAAAGGAGTTGTGAAATAGGAGTGACAGGTATTTTGTTATAAAGAAAGGATAAATCTGAACATGTTTACATACTGATGACAAAGAATTTGGGGTGGAGGAGAGATACAAGGCCTATGAGGAGATGGAGGATAGGCTACAGAATACCAATGAAAGGTTTGGCTCACACTGAAGGAAGAATAACTCACTAGGAGTAAAGAAAGAAAGCAAAGATGTTTGTGGGTACAGTGAGTAAAAAAGACAATAATTGTTGTTGAAAAAGAAAATATGTTGACTAAGGGTGGGAAGATTTCTGGACAATGTTAAAACCCTATGTAAGGTTGAAGATTATGAATATGACTGGCCACAAACTACACAGTGGTTTTTCTCTAACAGGCACTCAATGTGCTTGAATTTGTATCAGAATGAGACTTTAAAGTTAAGAACTCTGACAGGTAATGGGGCAAAAGTAAAAGAAGGCCCTGAAGATGGAGCAAAATACTGCAAGAATACAGCTGAAATGATCAATAGTGTAATCTAGCTAGTTAGGGAAAGTAGTTAAGAGTAAAAGACTAGGAGATTCAAAGAAAATGGAAAAGAATGGACAAAGTGCTGAAAAACTGCAAAAAAGTATAGTGTGTATGACATTCAGGAAAAGAAATGGGATACTTTATTCACAGGATAGGATATTACAGCTTAAGACATTAGTGATAAAATAGTTCATTCATTCATCTAATACAGATGTCTACCTACTATGTGCCAAGCATTTGTCTGGACAAGACAGAAAGAACTTACTGTGGAAGAAAGAGACAGTAAAAGCTGAGTAAAGAAATAAATGAACATGAAAATTTCATGTAAGTGGCAGTTGAAATAAAGAAATCAAAACAGGGAATCTATTGACTGCAATGGAAAGCAGTAGTGAGGAAATGGAATGTGAGTGGGGGCGGTATATTCATTTTTTTAAAGGTGCCTAAAATGGGCCTGAAGATATACCTCAGTGGTAGACCATGTGCCTAATCCATACAAGGACCTTGGTTGGATACCCAACACTACACACATACAAAAAAGTACCAGACATGGACAAATTTTTCTGGAGAGACTGAAAAGTTGAGCTTCACTGGATATGAGATCTTCCAACAGATGGTGAATGAGCAATAATGCCATCTCATTTATCCAAACCCCTTTCATCTCCAAGACAACCAAATTCCATCAGTTAGATGTAAAAGCTCTTTACAATCTGGTCCAGATCCACCTTTGCAGACTCAATTCATATTCTCCATGATATCAAAATAGCAATCTTCTCAAAGTTGCTAAGATATACCGGACTATTTCACAGATCCATTCCTTTGTATAAGCTATTTCTTCACTTGAAACATCCTTGTTTGGCAAACTCCTATTTATTCTTAAAGACCTAGCTCAAGTATTACTACCTCAGGAGAATAAGTTTGGGTTTTTGTTTTTGTTTTTCCTGAGATGAGGTCTTGCTATGTAGCAGAGGCTGGCCTAGAACTCAATATTTTACTATCACAGCTTCTGAAGTGCTGATATTACAGGTGTGTGCCACCACACCACCCAGCTCCTTTGAGAAGTTTTGACTAATCCTTTCAGGCAGGGTTAGTTGCTGTCTTCTAGGATTATACTAACCTTAGATTTTAACTCTAATAGTATTTTCTACGCTGCCTTATATATTTTTACATGTCTGTTTCTTCCATTAGAAAGTAAGTTCCTAGAGAACAGAGCTTACTTATCTTTGTAACCTCAGTCCCAAGCACAGTAAATAAGTAAAACTACAAACCCCCAAGTAAAGTTAACACTACAAGCATTAATTATTTCACGAGTAAGTTGACTGAATCATCACATTCCACAATCGGAGGGAAGGAAGAAAGGCCACACTTTCTTTAAAAAGTTAAAAAAAGCGTATCCATCAACTAATCAATAAACAAACAAAATGTTGCATATCCACAAATTATGATTCCACTTCTCCAACCTGTCCATAACAGACAGGGAAACTAACATTTATTATAATGTATATGGGGTTTCTTTTGGGGTGATGAAATGTTTTGTGATTAGATAGTGGTAATGACTACATAACTTCATGAATATACTTTCAAAATCCACTGAACTGTGTACTTTAAAAAGGAAAACATGGTAATTTTAAAAAATAAAAGAAAATGAAGAACCAATAAACTAGAATTTGGGGATACAACAGTATCTTAGGGAAAAAGAAGAGAAGCCAGGGAAGGTCAGTTTAGACAGACTATGAGAAAACTCAGGGTAAAGAATTGTTACACAAATAAAAAAAAAATCAAGGAGGATGACAAAAGGAACAGTATACAGCACCAAATGTTGCAGCAAGGTCAAAATTTATAAAGACCAAAAGTGCCCATGGTT
The DNA here is from genome assembly GCA_007922755.1 of Pedetes capensis. Classification (NCBI taxonomy): domain Eukaryota; kingdom Metazoa; phylum Chordata; class Mammalia; order Rodentia; family Pedetidae; genus Pedetes; species Pedetes capensis. The sequence goes on along the minus strand of VMDO01012632.1, from coordinate 22,682 downwards.
TTGGTACTCCTGCTAGAATGGTGTTAGTGGAGACAGGATGTTGTTGTTAGGTGCCATCAAGTCAGTATCTGACTCACAGCGATCCTCATAGGGTTTTCAATGGCTGATTGTTTCGGGATTGCCTTGGGAGTGGATTGCCAGGTCCTTCTCCCATTTTTGTGGTGCTGGGAACCAAACTCAGGACCTCAGAGACTGTAGCACAGTGCTCTACCAACTGAGCTAAATTCCAGCCCGGAGACAGGATAGGTCATATAAAAATGAGTTCAAAAGAACTGAAATAGTAATCCAGGTATGATGGTACATGCCTCTAATTCTAGTGACTTGGGAGGTAGAGAATGGACGATCACAAGTTCAAGGCCAGCAATGGCCTGCGTAACTCAGCAAAACCCTGTCTCAAGATAAAAAACACAAAAAGGGGCTGGAGGTGCAGCTCAGTGGTAGAGCACTGATGAAGTATGCACAAGGCCCTGGGTTCAAAACCACAGAAAGAAAAAAAAAAAAGAGCTGAGATAGTAAGCTTAAAAGCAGGTGCATAAACTTTTGAGAGGTTTCCCTATGAAACAGGAAGACATAGGAATAGAGTGACCATGTAATTGACCCCCAAAACTTCAGGGTTTTGAAAGTAAAAGAAAGCCCTAAAGAGGAAGAAATTATTGGAATTATTTTGGACAACCAAGAAATATGGTCACCCCAGACAGGTAAAGAGGTAAGGCTACACAAGGAAGAATAAAGTTATATTATACAAAATATACAGGAATACATACTGGGAAAAAAGTATGTACTTAAAGTGTATATTTCTGAATTGAGGAGAAGCAATCTGAAAAAGTTGGAAGATAACTAGAGAGAACTGTTGAACTATAAGATCTTGGAAAAGTTGGGACACAGCATCCTGGGCAATAGTGCCTCTAATGAACCGCAGAATATATGTAATGAAGTAGGAAAAAATGACCTATAAATGGAAATTACTGAAGATGGATATCCAGGTTGGAGAAATGAAGATGTGCATTTAAATTTGATCACTTCTGGGTTTGTTTGTTTTTAAAGTAGGAGTCAAGAATATTTCTAAGTACGTGAGGTGAGTGTTGTGAATTAAGGTACAGGTTTTGAGAAATTAAAGTCTAGCAAAAGTCGTTACAGAAAATGAGGAGCTGGGTACAGTGGTGCATGCCTGTAATTCCAGCAACTCAGGAGGGTTGAGGCAGAAGGATCACAAATTCGAGGCCAGAGGAAGTCTGCATAACTTAGTGAGATCCTGAGTCAAAAAAATAAAAAATGGACCTGGGAGTGCAACCCAGTTGTAGAGCACTTGCAAAGTGGAAAAAAGAAAGAAAGAAAGAAAGGGGGGGGGGGAGGAAGGAAGGAAGGAAGGAAGGAAGGAAGGAAGGAAGGAGGGAAGGAAAGAGAGAGAGAGAGAGAGAAAGAGAAAGAAAGAAAAGTGGGGAAAAGTGTTATCCCAAGAAAGCTGTACGGTCAAGCCATACTGAGAGCCCGGGTGAACTGAAAACCTTGTATCTGTAATAGGACCAATTTTCTGTACTATCATAGAAGATCCCCACAGAAGGGACAAAAGCAGACAACAGATCTAACAGGAGATTTTCTGAGCAGTTACAATGGAAGAATGGAAGTAAGGCTGTTAAGAGTGATATAGCAGGACCAGGCAGAATGGTATATGCTTGTAATCCCAGAAACTCAAGAAGTATAGGTAGGAGGATGTGAATTCAAGGTCAGAGGCAGTCTGCACAACTCAGCAAGATCCTGTCTCAAAATAAAAAATAAGAAACCTAGCTGCGGGTGTAACTTAGGGGTAGAGCACTTGCCTAGCATGTGCCAAAAAAATAAAAATAAAAATAGCAGCTGAGGAAATATGGTCAGAATGGGTCTGATTTAAAAAAAAAAAAAAAAAGAAGAAGGAAGGATAAGATAAAATATAGTGTTCTCAATGAAGTTAAAGAACAAATTTGAATAAGGATATGAAGTTATGGTCAGAAAGTGAAGATTGTTAGCTAATAATCAGGCTGAAGGTGCAGCCAAGAGGAATGGACCAAAGCAGAGGATAAAAAGAGGAGGAACTGGAAGCCTAGCTAGTATGCTAGATGTGTGGACTGCCCAAGATGATGAATCAAAATTATCTGGAAACAGAGCAAGGTGTGGTACAGTATCACAGGCCTGCAAAAGTAGAGGTTTTCATGAGACAAGGAACAACCTCCAGGCAACAATGGCAGGGCTAAGTTACGAAGCCCAGTGATGAGTAGGGTGTAGGCAAATAAACGTCCCTTACTTAAAGGACAAAAACAGTGATTATGACTCTTACAGGCAAAAATGGTGAAGAAACTAAGCAGAAAGCAGGGACACAAGGCTTTTTTATTTTCATTTTTTTCCTCTTTATTGGTAAATGATGGTGGGGTATAGAGTAAAACACCATTTGCTTTTTCTGCTATGCAACTATTACATCACTTCTAAATGATATAGAGAAAAGAAAAGGCAAGATTAGGCATTAGGAGACAGAGAAGGAAAGGTGGAGTAAAAAATGAAGGCGGCTCACCCCTAGAGGGGCTTGGGCTCTGAGACATGCCTGAATAAGACAGGAATCACTACAGTCAACATGGAAATAACACCACCTTATACTTAAATGGAAGTGTTTGTGAAGCTGTTTTGGTTTAGAACAGATATCCTTAGAGTCATGGTTCAAAACATAAAACGTGGTCGAAAGTCACTGGGGAAGACATGTGTGCTTCTGTAAATTATGCCTTTGAAATGGAGAAGGGTTACTGGTAAATCCCTGATTTTCTTTATCTAATAATGGAACAAAGGTGTGAATTCTGAAATCTCTAGACATGTGAAATTGACTAATAAACTTATTACCAAAAAGTTACCTAATAAAATTAATTCTATTTGAAACACACATAGAGAACATACTGTATAACAAATAACCATCTCAAAGAGGATGCTTTAATAAGCAAATAATTTTAAATGGTAATAGTTATTCAAAATTTATTCATTTCATCAAGTGAAAGAAAAGCAAAAATGACCTACCACTGTTGTGGATCATGCTGACTGGTCTCTCTTCTTTTCTCCTTTATCCTTATTCTATCTTTACTAGTATTCACTCGTGATCAGCATTCAACTTGTTCAGAATGATCTCCCATTTATACTAGAAACTAAGTCTTCTGGTATTTAAACCACTATGGTTTCCATTTCATCATGTTGCCTCTTTTTATCAAAATCTAACTGAAGACTTATCTCTGACAAGTCACTAACAGTGGTAAGCACACCACCATCACTCATAAAAGTTATCTGCTACACCTAAAGCTTCCTTGGTATTAAGCTACTGTGTTCAGCATGATATTAATTTAAACATTGGTATATGTGTTCTGTGATGAACCACAAACTATTTTAAGACTCACAGATGTTATTTATAGTTTATGTCAGCTTATCTGTTCTGCGTGACTTTATCTGACATATTCAAAGAATGCTAACAGAAAATAAACAAGCTGGAATAGACATCTCTTTTTACACACCAACACAGCACTTCAAAAGACCATGTGAACTCATATACTAAATGTCACCAACTACTAAAAGGGGTCTAAATCATGGATGGTTAATGGAGGTGAGATGGTTTCCAGAAGGGAACCCTTGGGAGGAAGTGGGGAGAAAAAACCTTAAATTTTAGATTGTGACCTTCCAAGGGGCCACAGTACCTAATTCAATACACAGTGTGTCTGTGGTATGAAAATTAAGAACAGGAGAGAAGGTGATTAAAAAAAAAGAGTGCAAAAAAAGAACCACAGTGGGAGAAAAAGGTAGTTGAGAAACACTGAGCTAAATGATAGTGTTTATCTCAATACATTAATGATTGCCACTCCTAAAGAAAAACACCTAAATAATCATCTTTTTTTGCTATTTGATCAACTCTGCTGCATCACCAACCAATCATCTTAAAATGTAATTTCATGTACCTATAAATAAATCAAAAGATGCACTGCTTGGGAAAAGCTGTGGCAAAAGATCTCTTTAAGAGTACTGAAAAGTAAAGATGTGACATTGAAGACAAAGGTGCGTCTGACTCATGCCCTGGTATTTTCAGTCTATCATATGGTTGTAAAAGCTGGACACTGAACAAGGGAGACAGGAGAAAAATTGATGCTTTTGAATGATGGTGCTGGAGACGATTATTGAATATACCATGGACTGACAAAAGAACCAACAGATCTATCCTAGACGACGTGCAACCAGAGTGCTCCTTGAAAGCAAGGATGGCTAGACTGCGTCTTACATATTTTGGACATGTAGTAAGGAGGGACCAATCCCTGGAGAAAGATGTCATGTTTGGGAGAGTGGCAGGTGAACGAAAATAAGGAAGGAAAAAAAAAAAAAAAACCTCCACCAGACAGTTTGACACAGTGTCTGCGACAATGGGCTTAAACATAAATAAGATCGTGTGCCTGACACAGAATCGAGGAGTGTTTTGTTCTGCTGTACATAGGGTTGCTATGAGTTGGACTCAACTTGATAGCATCTAACAACAACATAAATAAATACCAATAGATCTCTTCCTCTACACTACTTCCTGTGATTATCCATTCATTCTCACTACTTAGCATCAAAGGGTCTTCCTATACAATATATTAACCACACATGAAGGATTTTTAGTTCATTTATTCAGTAATTATTTGTAGAGTGCCTAGCACTGTTAGTTGTTCTTTCCTGAGCCTTATTCACCTTTGCTATATCTCACTGAAATGGAAACATGCAAGATGATGTAAACAAGCTCTAAACATCCTGTGTTCCTGCATGAAATGGAGAAAGAAACGAGCCAAGTTTCAAAAGCTATGAATGTAGAATTAGGGACCCCTCCCCCCAACACATATCAACTACTGAAAAACATTCTGAGTTTGGTGAACAGAGAATGAAGGAATGAAAAGGGGAGGGAGGAAAGAAGGGGAAGGGGATGCTAAATTAGGCGGCAAAAGCCAAGTAAAAAGTTTTCACAATCTAAAACCAACATGCCAAGAACTGGCCACTGTCAAAACACAAAAGCACCACAGTGAACTTGAAAAATATTATTGGTAGATGGATAAAATTTTCTGAATTGTAGGTAGATTTGGCTTTAAAGATATCTGCTACTAACTAGTCAATTTTTATGTGTCTCCTGAAGCAAAGTAATACAATCTTATAATTGTTTTTACTTTACATACCATTTTAATTCTTTAGTCTTATAATGGAGAAATATTCACCACACTTTCTGTAAAATATACTGACAAGCAAAAGTATGGCAAATGAAGGCATATTTATATATCTTAATCTAAAAATATTATAACGTATAATTTTTTAATTCCTCAGTTCATTTGACTTTTTCTGTACAAATCATACCTATATCAGATAAGACAGCTTCAAATTTTCCTTTTGATAGGTTGGCTATGCTTTTTAAAAAATAATTGGGAGCACATGGTCTTTGTCAGTAATTTCCAATCATGTCTAGCAGAATGACTTTTTGTTTTCATGGTGCTAGGGATCAAATACAGGGATGTGCACATCAGGCAAATGCTCTACCACTAAGCCCTACCCAGCCCTACTTTGTGAAATTAAAACTAGTTTTAATTTATAGTTTTGAACTTGCTAAGCCCTTTTAACCTGCACACACATATCTTTTATCTATTCTGGTGTCTTCACTTTATATATGTGATATTTATTTCTGTTCCTAATATTTTATCTATTCATAACTCTATATACACATTTAATGTTTTCTTCATCTTTTCCTTTTCCTCTGTATCCCAGGAGAATTTCATGCCACTAATTAAATGTCACCAATTATCAACTCTACTCTTTATTGACAGCCCTATAAAACTTAATGTGGGCCAGGTGCCATGTTGCACACCTATAATCTCAGCAACTCAGAAGACTCAGGCAGGAGGATAACAGGTTCAAGGCCAGAGGCAGGCAGCACAACTTAGTAAGACCCTGTCTCAAAATGAAAAATAAAAAGAGGCTGGGGGTACGGCTCAGTGGTGGAACACTTGCCTAGCATGTGTGAGGCCCTGGATTGAAGCCCCTAGTACTGGGGAGGGGGGACTTAATTCTGTCACATTTTCTCATTTCTGTGACATCTCTTTCCATATAATCTTATTTTTTGTCTTCTTTGCCAAGTATTTCCTCATTACATTCTGTTTCTATTTCAGAAACCAAATAGTAAATTTCAGAAATCAGATACTTTTCTGAGTTTGCAGCTTAAAATTCTCTTTCCTCTATTCTGTAGTGTTTTTTTTTTTCTAAAGTCTTTTCTCCTCCAAAATTGTTCTTTGTATGACTCTACTATTCAGTTGGATACGGCCAAGTCTCTAAATTATTCAGCCAGTGTGATGGTTAATCTTCATAGCCAACTTGACTGGATTTAGGATCACCTACAAGACTGGTGAGGTACACCTCTTAATATGTCTGCAAGGGTATTTCCAGAAAGGATTAACTGAGGAGGGAAGACCCACCGTGACTGTGGATGCCATCATCCAATGGGCCACTTGGCCTGATGGGAGAAAAGGGAAAAAGCTAGCCAGGTATTAGCATTCCTTCTTTCTCAGCTTCCTGCTCTGCCATGCCCTCTTTGCCACCATGGACAGACACCTCTGAAACTGAGCCAAAATGAATCTTTCCTCCCTGAAGTTCTTTCTGTAGGGTATTTTGATCACAGCAACGTAAAAGTAACTAATACAGCCAGGAAGCAGTTCTTATCCCAAATGTCACAGTCTAAAAAGCTTCTATCACTGTAATGCTACCAAATTGCAACTGAAATATTTTCACTGTCAGCCTCTTTGGTATGCTGAACAAATGAGGACATGAGAAATCAACTTCAAGAATACACAGACATCAAAACAAATTCCTGTATTACTTTTGGCTAAGGGTTTTCTTAAAAATGCAGTCTCTCTCTCGCTCTCTCGCTCTCTCTCTCTTTTTTTTTTGGCAGTATTGGGGGTTGAACTCAGGACCTCGCGCTTGCATCCTTTGCAAGTGCTGGACCCTGAGCTGTACCCTCAGCCCATTTTTTTGTTTACTTTTTTGAAACAGGGTCTCGCCAAATTACGAAGACTGCCTCTGGTCTCAAACTTGCGATCCTCCTGCCTCTGCCTCCCGAGGCGGTGGGATTACAGGCATGCACCACCACGCCTGGCTAAAATGTAGTCAAGAAAGAAAGACAGATAGACAGACAGACAGACAGACAGACAGACAGAGAGAGAGAGAGAGAGAGAGAGAGAGGGAGGGAGGGAGGGAGGAAAAGAAAAGAAAAAAGGAAAGAAGGAAAGAAAAAGAAAGAACGAAATGGAAGGGTAGGTCAGTCCTACAACTTCCTTAAATAGCAGCAAGCATGCATCAGATAAAGTTGCCTAGTTTTATGACTGGTACAGATCTTATATAACTGTCAGGAATTACACATTAAAGATATGTGTAAAATAAGAATTGCTGAGTAAGAACAATCATCGGTGACAAAACACCATTTTTGTATCAATTCCACTTTCCATCTAATTCAAATTATTTTATAAACAGTGGAAATTCCTCCCACATTCACAAATTAACCTAAGTACTATAAGGAAAAGATGGGAGAGACACTGTAATAGAACTTCAATTAATACAAGCTAAACTCAGGTCCATGTTGTAAAATTTAAAAAAAAATTAACTGCTGGGTGGGGTGGCTCATCCCTGTAATCCTGGCAACCCGGGAAAGGAAAGAGGATCGCAGGTTCAAGGACAGAGGCAGCCTGTGTAACTTAGCAAGACCCTGTCTCAACTCAAAAAATAAAAAATGGGGCTTGGGGATGCACCCCAATGGCAGAGAGCTCACAAAGTATGTGCAAAGCCGTAGGTTCAGCCTTTCAGTGAAAAAAAAAAAAAACTATAAAATTATTGGGTTATGATCAATACACTAATATAATGTCAAATTTTTAATTTAAAATTTACTTGTAAGTATTTCTATGGGGCACATATACAAAAACACACTGCTTTCCAAATATCTGAAGTATTCCTGTGTTAACACAATGAAAACGGAGTGAATGACAGAAAGAAGACAGAAGATGCATATACAAGGACTAATGTATTTATAACAGATTTTAAAATATACATGTTTAAAGTAGTTTCAAGAAGTTTTCTAGTAATTAAAATTATCAACAGTTTAAATTAACTTATCATAAAGTAAGTCATCTACCATCTTAACATTTAAAATTTCACTGTGTATTTCAGAGTAAATTTTAACTAGATTTACAGTGAGTTATATGTTAACACATTTGAAAGTAACACCTTGAATTAAACTGTACATTAGTGGTATCCTGTTTCTCTTAAGCAGTTCCACTTTTCAAAATCCCTAAAAACTGCACAACTGCCAACCCAGGTTAATAATAGCAATGAACCACACTCATCTGAAACCACAAGACTGTCAGGTGACAAAATAAGAAGTCTGAATTTAACTCAAAAGCTTCTCTACACTGCAATACAAAAAGGCTTAATACTTGAAACAGGACCATGGGGGACTAGGAGCCTTTAAGAAATCTGTTTCCCATGACATAACCTATTTTTGCAAAAAGCTTTATTTATCTAGTCCTACAGTTTCCCAAGGAACATCCCGCTTTCTTGCTCCATTGAAGAGTCTGAGGTTTTTACATAAACAAATTATGACTGTTTGAATTCTTTTATCTCTTCTACTCTAAGTGTACAACTAAGAGAAAAGTAATCTAAGTATTCTGTAAACTAAGTGCTGTCCTGGCAGCCGGTACAGACCAAGAATGCCAACATCATCATTATTATTTTGGATGCTGTGTTAGTCAGTTTTTTGTCACTGTGACAAAATATCTGACATAGACGATGTAGAGGATTTACTTTGACTCATGATTTCAGGTTTCAGTCTCCATGGTCACCTGGCCTCATGCACTTCAGCAGAACATCACAGTGCTAGGAGCACATGGTGGGGTTATTCACTTCATGGTGGCCAGATGGCAGGGAACAAAAGTCTTAGCAACTGAGTCAATAAGCAACTTCATGATAAATGCAGAAATGATTGAAGTTGTCCAAGATTTTGTTTTACTTGGTTCTACAATCAGTACCGGCGAAAGCAGCATACAAGAACTCAAAGGACACACTGCGCAAAAGACCTCTTTAAAAGTGTTAAAGTATTGAAAAATAAAGCTGTCACACCAAAGGCAAAGGTGTGCCTGATTCAACCATGGTATTTTCAATTGTACCGTAGGCTTGGGAAAGCTAGATGGTGAATAAGGGAGACAGGAGAACTGGTGCTTTTGAATTATGGTGTTTGAGACAAATATTCAATATACCATGGACTGCAAAAAGAACCAACAGATATGTCCTAGAAGAAGTGTAACTAGAGTACTCCTTGGAAGTAAGTGGCTAGGCTACATCTTATATATTTTGGACATGTTGTCAGAAGGGACTAATCCCTGGAGAAGGACATCATGTCTGGGAGAGTGGCAGGACAGTGAAGACAAGGAAACCCCTCTCATAGATGGATTGACATGGTGGCTCCAACAATGGGCTTAAACATATAAAAGATCCTGTGACTAGCATGGCATTGGGTAGTGTTTCATTCAGTTGTACACAGGGCCTCTATGAGTCAGACCTAATTCAATGGCACTTAACAAGGCAGCAGAGAGAAGAAGCAGATAGGTGGAGGGCACTGCCTAGACAGGCAGTTCGCCCCGGGGCCTATTTAGGCCCCCTTGGAGGACTGAGGCTTGTTTCCCAGGCAGTCACCTTTGCCCTACATCCGGGAACTCAGGGTCGTAGAGCTCTCCAAGATGGCGCTGGCATCTAATCCCTTGCCTCAGACCCCCTCGGCACTGATTGGCTGTTTCCAAACCCCTGAACAGCTCCTGATTGTACCGTTCTGGAACCACCCCTGATTGGCTACTTTTACAAAACCAAATTTGCATATCCCCTCTGATTGGCTGAAACCCATACGGGGTGACTGCCTGTGACTGCTCCCCGGCTAGCCCCAGGAGAGTATATAAGGGCAGTACATGGAACAGTCTGGGTCCATTCCATCGACCAGGACAGACAAGGAAACAAAGAGCTGTTGGAGCAAAGCACTTGTAGTCGGAGTCTTCACTGGGAAGAAAGAAGCAAGGAGCTGCTGTGGGCATAAGCCTCCTTTCAGGGAGGCGCAGCTCTTGCGTGCTCGGCTCCCCCTCACCAGACGGGTTTTTGGTGGCTGGTTCTTGCTCTTGGCCAGAGCGAGTCCAGCAGCAGGGTAACATCCCACAGATAGGGGCAAGATACTCTCAAGGACCTGCCCCCAGTGACCTACTTCCTCCAGCTAGGCTCCACCTCCTAAAGTTTTAGCACTTCCCAAAATAGTGCCACCAGCTGGGGACCAAGCCTTATAATACATGAGCCTTTCTGTTGTTGTTGTTGTTGTTAGGTGCCCTCGAGCCATGTCCAACTCATAGCAACCCTCATAGGGTTTTCAATGGCTGTTTTGGGATTGCCTTGGGAGTGGATCGCCATGTCCTTCTCCCATTTTTGCGGTGCTGGGAATAAAACTCGGTACCTCAGAGGCTGCAGAGTGGTGCTCTACCAACTGAGCTAAATCCCAGCCCTGAGCCCTTTTAGGGGCCACTTTATATCAAATCATAACAGTGCCTTAATTCAGTAAGAGTACTCAGGCAACCATGGCTAGAATATGTCTATCTCTTCAACAGTCTACATTATAAGGAATTCAGGTTTATTTAGTAAAGAAGAAAACAGAATAATTCCTTTCTCAACTTTTATGTTCCTCAATGTAGCTATTTCACACAGGAATATATACAGACTGTTAGAAGTCACAGTAGGCTTGTATTCTACCCTGCTGACCTTAAAATAAAGACATAACACACATCAGGACTTCAATGAAGTTCACTGAAGTCTTGTGGCTGATTACTGCACATAATTGTGTCCTCAAAGTATAATGCCTTGTTATCTCAGCTACAGAACTGTAACTTCCATTGTAATATTCTATATTTAATTGTGGGGGCTGGCGCTTAGCTCAGTTGGGAGCAGGTGCTCTGCACCCTCTGAGAAACCGGTTTTGATCCCCGGCACTGAAAAAAATGAGAGAATGATGTGGCAATACACTCCTGAAAACAATCCCGAAACAATCAGCCATTGAAAACCCTCTGGGGTTCGCTATAAGTCGGACCTAACCTGACAGCACCTAACAACAACGTATTTAACTGTAATAATCCTGGTATTTGTTGAGACTATAAAAATCTGGACCTAGTAATTGCACCACAATTCATTAGACCAAAACTTTAAATCCACCTTTGACTGTTTAAGTTAGAAACCTGCACACACGTAAGTAAACTGAATGTTTTACAAGGTCTTGTCCATCAGGAAAAGAAATACTTCATACCTAGAATCTTTGATATAAAACATCTGAAGCAATTTGCAGATTTGTTGTTAAGTTTAGAAATGCCCTAAAGCTAAAAAGGGCTGGGATTTAGCTCAGTTGGTAGAGCGCTGAGCTGCAGTCTCTGAGGTCCTGAGTTCAATTCCCAGCACAGCAAAAATGGGAGAAGGACCTGGCAATCCACTCCCAAGGCAATCCCGAAATAATCAGCCATTGAAAACCCAATGAGGGTCGCTATGAGTCGGTTACCGATTCAACGGCACCTAACAACAACAACAAAGCTAAAAACTAGGTTTAAATTCACTTCATAGTTACACATCTACTGAATACATAGCAAGTGCTAGCTGCTTCACCTCCAATCACTGTATCAATCCTAGAAACAATCATGTTTATTTTATAAAGAAACACATCTAAGGTGCCATAGCTCATTTGTGACAAATCTGTGATGCAAATCTGGATTTAATATAATCACGTATAATATGGTACTAAAAGTATTGCTGTTGTTGTTGTTAGGTGCCGTCCAGTCGGTATCCGACTCATGGTGACCCTCATTGGGTTTTCAATGGCAAACTGCTTCGGGATTGCCTTGGGAGTGGATTGCCAGGTCCTTCTCCCATTTTTGCAGTGCTGGGAATTGAACTCAGGACCTCAGAGACTGCAGCACTCTACCAACTGAGCTAAATCTCAGCTCTAAAAGTATTAAGTGGGAAAAAAACTAGGAACTAAAATGCTCATCTGTAGCAGATTTGTTAAATACATCATGGTATATCCATTCATTGTGGTACATATAGTGGCATAATGTAGAAGCCTTTTTGGTTGGTTGTTTTTGAGATAAGGTCTCACTATATAGCCCAGGTTGGCCTCAAACTTGCCATCCTCCTGCCTTAGCCTCCTCACTGCTGGAATTACAGGCATTAACATGGAAGCCTTTAAAAAGATGAGATAAGCTGTTTGCAATAACCTCCAAGGTAATTACTGTTGTTGTTGTTGTTGTTAGGTACCAATGAGTCAGGTACAACTCATAACGACCCTCATAGGGTTTTCAATGGCTCATTGTTTCGGGATTGTTTCATTGCCACGTAAGTACCAAGACCATAAGTATCAATACCATAAGTACAAAGACAAACATATTAATATGCTTGTATATGCATTAAACATTTTCAAGAAAGATAAATAAGTAACTTAGCACAAAGACACAAAGCTGTTAAAAGAAGTAACTTCAAAGAAATGGAATTGGAACTGAAAACATGTATGCTTTCTGTATTATGCTCTTCTGCTCCTGAAGTTTGGTACCAAAACTCCATGTTCATTTCAATAAGCACTTCTTCGATCGCCCAGTTTTGGATATCCTTTCCTCCAAGGAATACACAATAGCTTGATAAACCACCACACTGTTAAGATAAAACATGAATCTGTTTTCCACTGAAGGACAGAAAAGAACAGGCCAGAGAAAAGTCTGATGGTCACCAGCTTGAAAACAAGCAAATCTCCACAAAACCAAGAAATAGTAGAACAACCTGAAAATATTCCAAAAAAGAAAATCCAGTAGTCGAATTAATGAGAAATTTATTTCTCTAATGGTAACCTACTGAAAGCCTCTGGTCACTCAGATGCTACAACCAAAAATATAAGACAAAGTCCTGTTGCTTCTTTCTCCTAATTGTCTTGAACCAGACTACCACCACAACCAAACTGCCACCATCCTCTGGTCTGAGCAACCATTGTCTATTTAAATTATTCTTCCATGTTCTCCTGCTTTCCTCCAATTCATTCTCTACACTGTAGTCAAATACCATAACCAAAGTGAGAAAATCCTCACGTCACTCACCTACTTTAAAATCCCTTGTAATACTGTACTGCTTTTAAGATAAAAGTCCTAACTTTCTACTAGATTTGGCCTGGTTTACTCTCTCTTCTGTCTATAGCCATAGCACCCTAGCATCTGATCTTGCCTGATCTTGGAAACTAAGCAGGGTCGGCCTGGTTAGTACTTGGATAGGAGACTGCCTGGGAATACCAGGTGCTGCACACTAGGGAGAAGGACCTGGCAACCCACACCCAAAACAATGTGCCACTGAAAACCCTATGAATAGCAAAGAAACATTAACAATAGTGCCAGACATGGCACAGTGTCAGGGATTGTTTTGTTCTGTTATACGTAGGGTTGCTATGAGATGGACCTGACTTAAGGGCTTCTAACATCACCACCACCATCCTCTCTTCTGCCTATCCCTTTCCAACATCCAATCAGTTCCTGAGATACAAAGTTTTCACCATAAACCTTCCTTTGGCTTGCCCCACTTTCTTCTGTCCTTTCCCTATTGGCCTGGCTCATTTTTCAGGTCTCAGCTTACTTGTTATTCCACATGAGAAGCCTTCCTGATCACTCCCACCACCAGTCGACCATCTGGAATAGTTTCCCCTCCCATATGCCTTTGTATCATCTCTCTTTCTGTCAACAGAGCTCTAAAGTGACACTCTGTACATCAAGCCTGTTTATTGTCTCCATTCCCATTAGACTATAAGCACAGTGAGGACTCCTAATGCACATCTGAATTCTAGTCTCTAGCTCTGTGCCTGACATTGAGTAGGCTCTCAATATATGCAACTATACCACTGTGGCATCCAATTTCATCAGATCTCAGAAGCTTAAGCAGGGTCGGGCCTGGCTAGTCCTTGGATATGAGACTGCATGGGAATTCCAGGTGCTGTTGGCTTGGGAGAAGGACGCAGCAACCCACTCCCAAAAAACAATCAGCTATTGAAAACCCTATAAATAGGAGAGAAGCACTAAGTAATACTGATTTGCCTGCTGTATGTAGGGGTGGTTATGAGTTGGACACAGACTCAATGGTACCTAACAACAATAATTTTGGAATCAACACTGATGAAATTTCTTGAGATCCATTTAATGTTAACAAAATGCTAAGCCGGATTTTTGGGAATTTTCTTTATAGAAACATTTTTCAGTACCTTCTAGCTCACACTTTGCAGTACACATTCATTTCAGGTAGTACTGCATTCAATAATCTTACAAACTTGGTATCCTTAACAGTGAGAATAATCCTTCTAAATATAATATAAACTGACCATACAATTCTCTTGTCTCTCTTCCACAGTTTTAGGGGGTGAGTTATAAATATTAGAAAGATTTTATGAAGAGCTTCTAGAACTAATTTTAAATATTCCTTTTCTTTCTTCAATTTTCCCTCTCAGTGATGATCACATTATAAAGGTAGAAATCCCTTTAAAAGAGCATTTAAAATATGTGGAACTCATAGGACCTGGCCTTCAATGTTTCTAAGCTTTGGCATCTTGGACACCATCTAAGCTTAACTCTACTCATGTACCCGTGACCTATAAAATTTATTTGTTCTACCAACTTCAATCACGGAGTTCTTGGGAGAATAAAAGAAGATAATATGAAAACAGTCTGATTAAGGACAAGGCTTTCATTCCATAAAGAACCAGGAAAAGTAGCATGAATAAATCCAGAGAATAAGTGCACAGAAAGGAATTAACAATGGCAGGTCTAGGACTTAGGTCTTAGGCTTGCTTGTAAGGTTGGCCTTTGGCTAGCATAAGAGAATTTGACTGACAAACAGTTCCTTATAATAAAATGAAACTTTCCCTAAATGATAAAGGTAGCTTACTGTGACAACTTCTATCTATACAAATATTTATGCTGACTACCTAGGTTTCTTCTGAGAGGCTGGACTTTGGTATGTGCTAGTGGGTGGAAGGTATATACATGACCAAACCCCAATAAAAACCGTGGGCACAAAGACTGTGAGGTCAGGTGTAATGGTGCATGCCTGTAATCCCAGCAACTCAGGAGGCAGAGGCAGGAAGATCACAAGTTTGAGGCCAGAGTCAGTCTGCATAACTTAGCGAGACCCTATCTCAAGACAAAAAATAAAAAGGGGGCCTGGGGGCAGATCAGTGTTAGAGAGCTTACAAAAAAGTATTCATGAGGCTCTGGGTTCAGACCCACAATACCACAAAAAAATAAAAAAATTAAAAATTGCCAGCTGCCTTCTGGGTTTGCTTTCTCCCTTCATGCCTTCCAACAGCAGAACACCCAGCTTTCTCAGGAACATGGCTACCTAGCTAGAGACTACATTTCCCAGAAGATCACTTCTAATTCTAAATCTATGATATAGAATGTCTCTGATTCTTGTCTAACTAGGCTTTTTAAATTTTTTATTTTTCCCAACATATACACGTCTTTCAACATGTATAAAAAAACGAGACTTACACCAGGGATGGTGGCGCACGCCTGTAATCCTAGCAACTCTCGGGAGGTGGAGGCAGGAGGATCACAAGTTCAAAACCAGAGGCAGTCTGTGTAGTTTGGTGAAACCCTGTCTCAAAAAGGAAAATAAAATGGGCTGAAGGTGCAGCTCAGTGGTCTAGCACTTGCAAAGCATACAAGCACGAGTCCCTGGGCTCCACTCCCAGTACCACAAAAAAAAAAAAAAAAAAGACTTTTCATCCAGGCACAGTGGCACATGCCTGTAACCCCAGCGACTCAGGAGGCAGAGGCAGGATCACAAGTTTGAAACCAGAGGCAGTCTGTGTGGTTTGGTGAGACCCTGTCTCAAAAAGTAAAATAAAATGGGCTGAAGGTGCAGCTCAGTGGTACAGCACTTGCAAAGCATGCAAGTGTGAGGCCCTGGGTTCAATCCCCAGTATCGTAACAAAAGGTGGTGGGGGGGCTTTTATATCCTATTTTTCACAGTAAATGTGAGAAACCTGGTTTGTATTTTATATTTATAGCACATCACTAGCCACTTTTCAAGTATTTTGTAAAGTATTTTGGTGGATATCCCTGATTTTAAAAACCTAATAAATATAGTGTTCCCAAAAGAGTACATTTATTCTTTTCAGGTACATGTTAATATTCTTAAAAATTGACTACATGCTAAATTACAAAAGAAATCTGGTCAAAATTTAAAGAATCAGCATTATAAAAAATCACTTTCTCTGATAATGAGTAGTACAATTGTGTACCACATAACATTTCAGCCATCAGTGGACTGCATACACAACAGTGGTCCCTTAAAATTATAATGAAACTAAAAAAAATCTATCATTTAGTGATATAGGCATCATAATGTGGTAGTGTGAAATTACTCAGGTGTCTGTGGTGATGCTGGTGTAAACAATCTTACTGTTGTGGCCAGTCCTATAAAAGTATTGTTGTTGTTGTTGTTGTTAGGTGCCCTTAAATCAAGTCTGACTCACTGCAACCTTCATAGGGTTTTGCGATTGCCTCAGGAGTGGATGCCACATACTCCTTCTGTTTTTGTGGTGTGGGGGATTGAACCTGGGACCTCAGAGACTGCAGAGCAGCACTCTACCAAGTGTGCTAAACCCCAGCCCCATAAAAGTATAGCACATACAATTGTACACAGTACATGGTACTTGGTACTGTTAATAAATGATTTCATTAGTGTTTCTGTATTTAATGTACCATATTCTTTATTATTTCAGTGCGTATTCTACTTATTTAAAAAAACAGTTCACTGTAAAGCAGTATGCTGTATTGCATAAGCAATAGCCTTCTTCGTCTCATGTTTACATCTCTTGATTCCATCAAAAGGCCACGCAGAGTGACTGACACATACGACATAGCATGTAAGTTTGTCTAAGTACATAGTATTATTTCTACAACACTGTATTTCTCAGAAGATGTCACATCAAATGGTACATGACTGCATGTGTACTAGGAACTTTCTTTTTTCTTTTTTTTTTTTTTTTGGCAGTACTGTGGGTTGAACCTAGGACCTCATGCATGCTTTACAAACTGCATACCAATTTTTACTTTTTAACTTGAGACAACATCTCAGTAAGTTATGCAGACTACCTCTGGCCTCAAACTCAAGATCCTTCTTCCTTAGTTTTCCGAGTTGGTGGGATTACAGGCATATGCCACCGCACCCAGAGGAACTTCCAAATTTTATTAAACAGCTTGTGGGTCAAATCAGTCTTATTATCAATACAATGATGGTACAGAATGGACCACTATACTATAATTCTGGAGTATAAATTCACAGATTAACCTTCATTTCTATAATCAGGCACTTGAATCTGAGATAGTCTTAGGAAGCTTAATATAAGCTTAGAAATTTTAAACATATAAATTCACATAAACATGCTTTATGAGGAGAACAGTAATTAGGTGTTTTAAAGGCATACCAAGGTACAAGTCTTAGTTTCTCATTTACTAGACATGCTGATAAAATGCACAAATATTAAGGTAAGTAATAATACCTATTTTATACCATTGTTATAAGGATTTAGAGGAGTTTAATATTTTAAAGCACTTAGCATAGTGCTTGGCATATTAGAAACACACAGTAAAAGATGGTTACTAACTGCATTTTGTTCACTGAACCTGCCTATACTATACACCTACTGTGTGTCAAGCACAAAACTAAGATTAAGAGAAGATATAAAAATGTACTTATTAAAATCTATAAAAAGTATCCTAAGCACAGCCTATTTTCCATTCAACCTATGCATAACATTTGACATAGTCAACTCCTTGTATTCTATTCTCTGATACCTTGATTTTATCCAGCTTCTAATAAATTACCATTTCTAAATTCAGTTATTTATATGTGTGTGTGTGTGCGTGTGTGTATATATGTATATGTGTGTGTATTTATATATATATTTTTTGTTTGTTTGTTTGTTTTTTTGTTTTGCAGTACTGGTGGTTGAACTCAGGGCCTTGCGCTTGCATGCTCTGCAAGTGCTGGACTACTGAGCTGCATCCTCAGACCAGTTTTTCACTTTTTGAGACAGGGTCTTGCTAAGTTATGCAGACTGCCACTGGTCTCGAACTTGCAATCCTCCTGCCTCCGCCTCCCAAACCGCTGGGATTACAGGCATGCACCACCATGCCCGGCAGTTATTTATATTTTTAAGAATCTTCACACATACAAAGGGATACTACTCAGCAACAAAATAACTACTGACACATAAATAATATAGAAGGTTATCAAAAGCATTTATATTGAGTGACAGAACCTAGGACAAAAGGCAACACACTGTATGACTTCATTTATATGACATTCTGGAAAAGCCAAAAACTTTGGGAAGAAAAGTCAGACAAGTTGTCAGGGGCTCGATGAGGAGCAGGAGAGAATCACTACAATAAGGGTACAAGGGAACCCGGAGGTAATGAAAATGTCCTGTATTTCAACTGTGGTGGTGGTTATATAACACAACATTTGTCAACATCATCGAGCTGCAAACTTTCAAAATTGTATTTACTATGCCAGGCACGGTGGCGCAGGCCTGTAATCCCAGAGGCTTGGGAGGAGGAGGCAGGAGGATCACAAGTTCGAGACCAGGGGCAGTCTGCGTAATTTAGCGAGACCCTGTCTCAAAAAGTAAAAAAATGGGCTGGGGGTGCAGCTCAGTGAGTGGTCCAGCACTTGCAGAGCGTGCAAGCGCGAGGCCCTGGGTTCAACCCCCAGGACCGCAAAAAAAAAAAAAAAAAAGAGTGTATTTACTATCAGAGCATGGTTGCACATGCCTGTAATCCCACCACTCAGGAGGCTGGGGAAGGAGAACCAATGTGAGTTTGAGGCCAAGCTGATGTACACAGCGAGTTCCAGGCCAGCCTGGGCTGCACATCAAAACCCTGTCTCTCCACCTGCATCTCCATGTTCAATGCAGCACTTTTCACAATAGCAAGGATATGGAATCAACCAAAGTGCCCATCAACAGAATGAATAAAAAAACTATGGTACATATACACAATGGAATACTACTCAGCAATCAAAAAGATGAAATAATGCCATTCGCAGCAAAATGGATGGAATTGGAGAAAATTATTTTAAGTGAAAGAACACAAGCTCAGAAAGAGAAATACCACATGTTCTCACTCATATGTGGGAGCTGAATCAAAATTATAAGAAGGAAAAAATTCTATACAAAGGTCGGAACATAATTTAAAAAAGCAAAGAATGGTATTATTATAGATGGTCTAGAAAATTCATGGAATAGTTCTGACAATGTAAAAAGAAAGTTCACTACAGAAAAAGTTTCTAACTTAAAACAGAACTGGAACCCGAGGATATATAGAAAAATATTACCATAAAAAGACAAGTAAATGAAAGAGAAGTCTTTGGTGGTGGGGGGGTCGGGGGAAAGAAGCGCACAAGAGGGTAAGGGGGAACTTATATGTATAATGTACAACAAAATGCATATACAGAAATGTCACAATGAAAAGCATGTCAGAATGAATCAATCACATTAAGGTGTACATTAAAAATTTCCAGTTTAAAAAAAAAAGTGCTGTATACAGTCCCAGGCATATTTATTAAATAAATATTAACAATATCATTAAAAAAAAAAACTCTGTCTCTCAAAAAAGTGAATTTACTGCATGTAAATTACATATATCTCAAGAAATTAAAAAAAAAAAAGAAAAGAAAAGAAAAGGGAAGAAAAATTTCACAGAGGACTGATCTAAATAGTTATAACCCAGCACTACCATACTCTGTGCCCCTGTCTCCCAATACAGTAGACTCAGGCCACAACTCCTCCTCCTTCACATTCCACATTAAGTTAAGCACTGAATCCTCTTCTGTTGGCTATGACTCCTCATTTATCATTCTGCTACTGTCATGATCCTGCCTTTCTAGCCTGTAACAACTGCAACAGTGCTTCTCTGGCCTCTGCTTCCTATTTTCCCCACTCTGTCCCATGTGAGATAATTTATTAATGCATAAAGCTGATTGTATCACACATTGCTAGTTCTTAGCTGCCTAATAAATACAAAACTCTCCTTAGAATTTAAGCCTCAGCATTATCCCAAACTCTCCGTTCCTGCATATCACTCTAATATCCACCAAACTTGCCATATCCATTCCTGACACCATGCCTAAACTAAATTTAGGATACAACTCAATGTCACCTCCTCTAACAGAAACAGAAGTAACTGCTAAACAGGGGTAACCTCTCATATGCACCCCCAGAATTATGTACATACCTCTATTAGAGCATATTACCGTCATCTGTTTAATATTTACTGGGTACTATGGGACTGTGAAAATGCAAAGATAAATGAGACTAAAAACCCCTCCTCAGATTCAACTGTAACTCTTTATTGAAGTGTCAGTCTCATAGCCTAAACGAAAGACTCCTAGAACAGGGATTCTTAATGTGAAGTCTACTTACCTACAATGATCTATGATTCAGTGTGTCTGTGAACTTTGATGGTAAAATAATGCTATCTTTACTTTTACCAACCTACTATAATTTAGCATTTCCTTTCATATACAGGCATCAAACAGTGGTACTGGCAGTGTTGTAACGTTGATCACTAATAGGAATCATAGTTTCATCACACCACAGTTGATGCAAATATCTAGAAAATTATTTATGCTCATCAATATTCAAAATTACAATACTTATTAGATCCACGAGTAGGTCTTATTATTAAGTTAAAAATTTAATATTTCAACAATTTCAATGAGTATTCTTTATAATCCTATGTTTAAGCATTTATAAACTTTTTTTTTTTTTTTTTTTTTTTTTTTTTTTTGGCGAAGTGGCCTGTAAGTTTTACCAGGCTGCTAAAGGAATATTTGGCAGGAAAAAGGATTCAGAATGCCACTCTATGCTATGATTCTACAGAGGAAAATATGTGTCCAGCTAAGGGACAAGCTGGGACAAGAGGCTGAAAGGTAAGAACAACTGATATGGGATGATCAAGAAAAATTTAGCCAGATTTGTGTGTTTGCTCATTTATGTACGTGTTTTGTGGTACTGGGGATGGAACCCAGGGCCTCATTTATCCTAAGTAAGCACTCTATCACTGAGCTACAGATTCAGACCAGTATTTGTTTTTAATAATGTCTGGTAATTTAAAGCTAGTGAAAAAAATTAACTTGAAAGATTTCTTGCTGTCTTTTCCAACTACAATTAAAGCAGACTGATATATTTAAAAAGTATTTCAGCTTCTCTGTTTCTACTTTTCCTTATACTTATTCTTTTCTCTTGTCTTTCCCTTAGCTTTCTTTCCTATTTCTTGCATCATTATCTTCTACCACCATCACTGTTTATTTCATGCTACATTCTTCTTCTTTATGCATGTTATTAAACTGTAAAAATCTAATAACTGCAATGATTTAACATGTAATATTACCAGGAGGTATTGTGTTGTAACACACCATTTTCAAATACTGCATTTTTGTTTCTTTCTATAGGGAGGCTTTTATCCTGGTCATTCTAATTATTGCGGTAGGATGCTTATTCCTGCCTACTTTCCATTCAGGGGAAAACTATAAAATGCTACATAAGGACATTTCAAGTGGGGAAATAAAGAAGACCCAGCACTTTAAGATCTTATTATTTCATATAGGCCTAGCCTAGTGTCTGGCATAACAACAACAACAACAAAAGTAACCTCAAATGTGCTGGCTAAATGAATGAAATACATGCTTGAAGTCAATTATTGAGCTCTTTTGCATTTTAAAAAATACTAGATAAAATAGTCTTTAATTTTCCATATAATGTCTCATGTTACCTCTAAAATATAACAACTCTTACAAGATAGAATTTTAAGAGCTCTCTCAGACTGACTTTTAAAAACTACACATTCGTTATCCTTCTTTTCCATGCCACACTCTTCCATCATGTTCTATAAAATTTTTAAAAATTCATTCACAAAGACTTTGTTACTATGAAAAAGTAATCAGGCTAACTCACAAAGGTCACTCCCAGTATAAAATGCAGCCATCCCAATGTTTAGATCTGAACATTAAAGGAGGAAAACAAGGCTACACAGCTGCTAAATACGAAGAAAAAAACACACACACAACTAAAATTATTGATAATTTTTAAACACTTGAAAATTCATAGTGCCCTAGAATATTTAGTATACATATTTTAAGAAACATACTCACTGGACTTGAGATTTCTCTCAACAGAAGGTCTTTTCTTAAGAGAAAGGAGTCTGGGAAGCCTCAAAAGCCAGATATACAATACTGATAACATGTTGT
Organism: Pedetes capensis; assembly: GCA_007922755.1. Classification (NCBI taxonomy): domain Eukaryota; kingdom Metazoa; phylum Chordata; class Mammalia; order Rodentia; family Pedetidae; genus Pedetes; species Pedetes capensis. Next base: position 281 of record VMDO01012632.1, on the reverse strand, counting down.
CTCTCAGTAACCTCTAGGGATCATAAAATACCTTCTATTAACCTTGTTTGTTGTTGTTAGGTGCCATCGAGTCGAGTCCGACCCATACCGACCCTATGTACAGCAGATTGAAACACTTGTCGATTCTGTGCCAGGCAAACCATCTTATTTATGTTTAAGCCCATTGTTGCAGACACTGTGTTAATCCATCTGGTGGAGGGTTTTCCTCTTTTCCGTTGACCTGCCACTCTTCCAAACATGATGTCCTTCTCCAGGGATTGTTCTCTCCTGACTACATGTCC
>VMDO01012631.1:0-61439 GCA_007922755.1 Pedetes capensis | reverse complement strand
ACTGCCAAAAGAACCAACAGATCTGTCCTAGAAGTACAACCAGAGTGCTCCTTGGAAGCAAAAATGGCCAGACTGCGTCTTACATATTTCGGACATGTAGTCAGGAGAGAACAATCCCTGGAGAAGGACATCATGTTTGGAAGAGTGGCAGGTCAACGCAAAAGAGGAAAACCCTCCACCAGATGGATTGATACAGTGTCTGCAACAATGGGCTTAAACATAAATAAGATGGTTTGCCTGGCACAGAATCGGCAAGTGTTTCGATCTGCTGTACATAGGGTCGCTATGAGTCGGACTCAACTCGACGGCACCTAACAACAACAACAACAACAGCCCTTTGATAGGGCTGGGTTTTAGCTCAGAGGGGAGAGCGCTGCGCTGCAGTCTCTGAGGACCTGAGTTCAATTCCCAGCACTGCAAAAATGGGAGAAGGGCCTGGCAATCCACTCCTAAGGCAATCCTGAAACAGTCAGCCATTGAAAACCCTATGAGGGTCGCTATGAGTCGGATACCAACTCAATGGCAATCAACAACAACAACAAGCCCTTTGATAGGTATTGTTGTTGTTGTTGTTGTTAGGTGCCGTCGAGTCGGTATCCGACTCATAGTGACCCTCTGTACAACAGGGGAAACACTATTGTCAGTGCTTCTCTGCTATTCATAGGGTTTTCAATAGCAGATTGATTTTTGGGAGGGGGTTGCCAGGTCCTCTCAAGCCTACAGTACCTGGTGTTCCCAGGCAGTCTCCCATCCAAGTACTAACCAGGCCTGACCCTGCTTAGCTTCTGAGATCTGATGCGATCAGATGCCATAGTCCTATGGCTGCAGGCACAGTTTAGTAGGGAAAGAAAAATAATAACCAAGTACTTACCAGATCATTTGTTAAGAGAAATAGAAAATTTATGTACAAAATATGGGAAAACTCAAGGAATAGTGATAACTCTGAATTTAGAGAGAACTTCACAAATGATAGAGTTAGGTTTCAAGGTTTAAGTAAGAATTTACCAGGTAGAAAATGGCTTTCAGTAAGAGAACATTTTATGAACAATGGCAGAGGGTTATTGTTGTTGTTGTTGTTGTAATGTTGTTAGGTCCCATCAAGTCCAGTCCAACTCACAGCAACCCTGTGTACAACAGAACGAAACACTCCCCAACACTGTGTCATGCCCAGCACTGTCAGTGTTACTCTACTCTTTATAGGTTTGTCAATGGCAGATTTTTTTTCAGGATTCTATTGGGAGTGGGCTGCCAGTTCTGGGGATCAAACTCAGGACTTCAGAACACAAAGTACCACTCAAAGAGACTGGAATAGAATGAAATGGAAATAAATGAGACTTGAATCATGTGTGTACTCAAAAGAATGTGAGACACAGGCATGGTCCCAGTGATTTGGGAGGGGGAACGAGGAGGATTTTAAATTTGAGGCCAGAAGCAGCTTGTGAAACTTAGCAAGACCCTGATTCAAAATGAAAAATAAAAAATACACTAGGGGTGCAGCTCAGGGGCAGACCACTTGCAAAAGTATGTGTGAGGCCGTGAGTTCAACCCCCAAGTACCACCCCCGTGCGTGTGTGTGTGTGTGTGTGTGTGTGTGTGTGTGTATTATATATATATATACACACACATAGCTTTCCTACTTATCCCATATAAATATTTATATTCTTTCTTGCAGGGAATAAAACATCCTATGAGGATTTTTAGGCAATAATGGCAAGTGAATTAGTTTTCCCATCACTCTATCATATGGTTTAACCATATCTAGTCTTCTCAGTAAACACTTCTGAGTTTGTGCTGCAGATTAAACTTTTCATTTTACAGAAATTTGGGAGAAGAAATATGTTTCTGTTTGCCATTGGGCAGATGGTTCTGGCCTCCCAAGGCCTCTGTGTTCACAAAGAACTTAAGGAGCTTTTTCTCAATAATTCATGAATTTAATTTTTTTGTCTCATGATATCCACTAGGTTTAATGTCCAACCATTTACATTTCTAAGATTTAGACGCTCTTAAGGCCTTAGAGTTCTGTTTTGCACGAAGGACCAAAGCTACCATAGAATTGTATTTGTCTGCATAAGCACTATTTTCATATAAAAATAATTTTGACCTTAAAGTCATTTCAAGAAATTTAAATTAGGTGAATTGAATGTCCTGCCATAAATATTATTAATGCAAGAGTAAATATCATCAAGGAAGATTAGTAAATATGTTCAGTGGTCTTTTGGGATGATTCAGAATGACCATAATTTTGTTCTTTCCCCCTCAAAACAAAACAGATTTCTCTATACTTGTTGATTTTGTTATATTTTTGCATAATTTTTAAATTTTGTGATACATTTCTTTTTTAATATGCACATCTCAATGTATTAAGCAATTACGATAAATGTATCTGGCAGTAAATTTTCTTTGCATTTTAAATTAAATCTCATAGTATGAAGAAATAAATTGAATGAGGAAGGCCGAGTAAAGAATCTAAGTATTTCTATTATTAACTATAGAAAATGTAGTTAGAACCTACATTTCCCTTATCAGTTTTGCTTCCTACCTTTGTGCCCCATGCATATCCAGGAAATGTGGCTGACATATCAGACAAGTGCTAGAAATGGATAATAGGAAAAGGGAATAAATTAAGAAGAAAGATATATCCCATCACATAATTTTGGTTAAAGATACTTTATTCCATATGTGTATGTGTCTACTAGGTGTGGCTATGATATAAATAAGGTATATATTAACTGTGTTTTAACCAGCTTTAGAAAACTGTGGGAAGGTAAGATGACTTTTGCCAAGAACAAATTACCAATGGCCAAGATCATGTCTCTGGTGATTTTTTTTTTAAGTTATAAACTGAAAATCCAGGAGTCATTGCTAAGATCCAGACCATTGCTAAGATCCAGCATTGCTGAGTTGTACAACTGAGTCTCTCACTCTGCAGTGGCAGATAATGACACAATGAGCAGGGCTACTGTAAGTTTTTTGATACTTAACTAACCTGAAAAATAGCTTCAGGTCTGACTGAACTGACCCCTCTCCCTCCTATAAGCCAGGCCATTTTGAGGATCACTGATAGTAAAAGGACAAACTTTCAGCAAAATTGACCATTTAGGGAGAAATAATAAGATAAATACTGGGCCTTACATACTGGAGATGGAGTGGATACTTTTCTCATCTTGCTTGTCTCTTGATTTTTCCTTTTTGAAACTAGGGCAAAATATTCCTTTGTGGCATTCCAGTCTTGTGCAAACTCGGTATATATTAATTGAAAATAACTATAATTTGTTGGGTTGTATAAATTGTTTAGTATTGGTTAATACAACATGCATTTTATGTGGTTAATATTAGCTTCATTAAACTTTTATACAACGTTCTTGAAAGAGGCTCAAGGACGTGAATATCACTACAAAAGGAAGTGAAATCAAGTTCATGATTATTTTAATGTGTCACTGAAAAATGCCTGCTTTTCAATGCAAGGCTATAATTCTTTAATCAAAGCTGGGGGCAATGAAAGAAAATTACATTATCTCACTACATCACTTATCAGATTCAAATGTAAAAATTGTTTTATGAAGAAAGATGTATCAATTCTGTAGTTGATGAGACAGGCAGAATTAAACTTTTAATTCTCAGCTTTATCATTGCCTATTGTCTGAAAAGACACCATTCTTTGTCTCCCAAAAAGCACACATGCAGACAGCATACAAGCGGCTTTGTTTGAGATTTGGGGGATTGAACCCAGGACCTCATTCATATTTTGCAAGTGCTCTACTACTGAGCTGAACCCTCAGCTCCTTTTTCATTTTTTATCTTGAGACAGGGACTTGCTAGATTTTGCAGTCTACCTCTGGTCTCAAACTTGCAATCTCCTGCCTTAGCCTCCTGAGTCCCTGGGATTACAAACATGTACCTCCATGTACAGCTGTCTAAGCACATTTTATAGTCTTTAACGCTATCTTAATAAAGATAAGGATTTCTAAATTATTGCAGATACTACTGAAGAAAAGCAAAAGAAAAAAGTATTAGTCCAGAAAGACATACTAAATTAAAGATAGGTTTGCCATTAATCTTTAGGAAAATGAGGAAGTACAAACCAAGCTTTGAGTCAGATGGGGCTGAGATCAAACATTGGTCAGTGATTACATTTATTCTAGTGTGGTGATGTTGAGAAAAATCTATTAAATTTTCTAGGGCTATTTTTCTTTATCTATAAAATGTAATATTTACCTTTCAGGGTTTCTTATTTATTTATTTATTTATTTATTTATTTATTTATTTATTTATTTATTTGCCTTACTGGAAAGCTGAACACAGGACCAATGAACTGCATCCCCAGCCCCTTTTTTATTTTTTATCTGAGATAGGGTCTCCCTAAGCGATGCAGGCTATATCTGGCCTCAAACTTGCAATCCTTCTGCCTTCTTTCTCCCAAGTTGCTAGGATTACAGGCATTCCCTTCTTTAAGGTCAGCTCTACTTTGAGGAGGCAACTCTTCTCCGGTCATCTTTGGAATTCCTTCCAACCTGGGGGGCTCATTTTCCTGCACTACATTTCACAGTGCTTCTTTACTACACATAGGGATGAGAGTGTGTGTGGGGGGGTGTATGAGTGGAGATATATGTATATATATATATGTGTATATATGTGTGTATGTGTGTGTGTGTATACACACACATAGACATAATGCATGAATAGATGAAGGTGGTTATGATAAGGAATTGGCTCATACAATTATGAAAGCTAAGAAGTCCCAAGATCTTCTGTCAGCAAGTTAGAGCCTCAGGACAGCTGATGGTATAGCTCCAGTTCAAGTCTGAAGGCCTGAAAAAGAGGAGATAATGTAAGTTACACTCCAAATCTCTTACATTTAGAGGTAAGAGAAGACCAGGATCTCAGCTCAAGCACAGGTAGAGAATAAAATTTCCCTTACTCAGCTTTTTTGTTCTGTTCAGGCACTCAACAGATGGGAAGAGGCCCATGCACATTGGGGAAAGCAAGTTGCTTTACTTAGTCTACCAATTCAAATGTTAATCTCATCCAGAAATGCCCTCAAATACATACCTAGAACAACACATAACCAAATGTTTATCTCTTAGCACTCCATAGCCCAGTCATTAGCCATCCAAAGATGGGATATTGTACATTCTAATGTGGTATGGAGAAGGACCTCTGAAAGTAAGAGAGCCTAACCTCTGTTAGGGTTTTCAGACCAACACTGAAGCAATTCTCTATAAAAGTTACCCTAGCTATATCATATTGGTATTCATCTGAAGAGAAAGAAGAAAAACAGTTCCGAATAGTGGGAAAGCAGTAAAATGACCCTAGGATCCTAAATGTCCCTACCAGGGACTAGTCCACTATTCTTATGTGGAAGAGATGGATGGATTCTCAGTCTAGCTTGGTGAGTGACACACAGGTCCGTGTTCTAAAAGATGACAAGTGAAGATGCTTTGTGGGACTCTGGAGATGGCAATGTAGACAGTGTCATTTACAGACCAAATGAAGCTGCTCAGAGCTGCATCTGTTTGGATGCCTTTTTCCAGTTGATACATCATCCCCACCTGGGCCAGCAGCACCTTAATTGTTGGCTAATACGATTATTCACCACCATCACTCCCATAATAGCTTTTAAAAATTCTACAATTCATGTTGTAGTTACAAGTTTGATAAAGCAAAGTACTGAAAGACTCAAGTTGGTTAATGTTTTTAGTGGAGTCTTTCAGATTCCACAAAGTGAAGTACATGATTTTAAGTCCTAGGACGTTAGAAATACTTCATTTCCTTTCTCTACTCATTAGACTTACTAAAGTGCTGATATGCTAAATGTTTGACTATATTGGTTCTATTCTTAGGGACTTAACATTTCAGTGAAGAAGGAAAAACAATATCTAAGCACATAATAGAAGTAATGAGATAACTGAGGTTGGGATAATGGCTGTCATCACATTAAGTAAATAAACAGGATGACTGAAGAGAGAATCACTGGTAAATACCTTAGCTGGCAGGGTGGATATAAAAGGAAGGCCTTTTAATGACACTATGTTAAGACTCAGCTGTGGAAATTTCCAGGGACCATGCTTGATTTTGAGGAATCAGTGGTACATATAAGAGGAGAGCAATGTGGCTGGATGAGGGAATAGCAAACTTCGAAATAAGGGAATGGGAGCCAGAAATGCAGAACAGACCATGAAACAAGGTTTGAAGTTTATTCTAAAAGCTATCAGGCCATTGAAGAGACTGAGGGATGGAAATGACATGGTACAATTTCCTCCTTTTGTTTGAATATTGTTATTGAGTAGATACTAAAGCAACAAAGTTCATAAAGGAAATAATATGAGCAGGTTCTTTTTTGGTAACTTTTCTCATTTCTGTCCTTTCAGTCCATTTCCATATTTCTGTCATTTCCATTCTCCTATGCAGTCCCTTTAATCTTACCTTCTTCCTGTGAGTATTTTTTCTTCCCTTTATTTCTCCAGCTTGTGTTTTTTATCTTCTCATTACCCAAACATCTTTTCCTTGAGTTATTTCTTCTTTCAGATGCTATTTCTTCTTTCAGATGTTATTTCATGGTAGTAACTTCATATATTTATTTAGGGCTGTGATGAAATGTAGGGAGACGGACTTGGGCATCCACTTCTGAAATAATCCACCATTGAAAACCCTGTGACTAGCAGAGAAGCACTGATAATAGTGTCTGGCATGGCAGAGTGTTCTGTTGTACATGAGTTCACTATGAGGGGACCCAACTCGAGGGCGCCTACCAATAACAACATGGTGAAATAAAGGTAACATTTTTTATATGCTCCATTGTGACTTTTTTCTAGAGTACTTTTCACCAATGTTTTGCTTCTTTTGCCACCTTGTAGATAGAATATATTTAGACATGTACTTTGTCCAGTATTGTTTTATTACTTATGGTTGAAGGAAAAGGACTTTTGTTTTCTTCCTGTATAGAGCCTCTGAATTTATCTCCCTAAATCTAAGGTGTTCATTAGTTTCTGTTGTCAGCCTTCCATTCCCCATTCTCTGTTTCATTACTACCTCTGTCATGAAGGGAAACAGCCCTATTGTCCAAGGCGACCTGTCAAACAATTGTAGGACATGTTTTTAGTGGCATTGTATTTGATTTGACACTACTATTAGACCTATCACCTTGACAACTGCACATTGATGACAGCCTCTTTAGAATTATACCTGTTTACTATAGCTCACACATCAAGTTTAGCTTTCACGCGTCAAGATGTTCCTCACACTTTGAGTGTATTTATGTTGTGATCTCTGGAGTCTACTGTCTCTGGGTCACCAGGCACTTCCCACCCTGTTGCTGCTCCAGGTGGCTTAGATCTGCCCAGCTCTTAGCAGCAGTTGGTAGCAATAACATATTTCTTGGAGTTGCAGCTTCTGTTTCCTAAAAATCCTGAAAATTAAAATTTAGCAATTATCATTTTATGTGTATTTGTTTCTTTATTCTCATGCTTTATACTTCCTAAGTGAAGTGATGTTTGTGGGTAAACTATATAGGAAAATCACAACTGTGTTCATAATGATTTCTTTCTCTCTTTTAAAGATGATCATGTGATTGCTAAGTAAAAAATAGATTGTTGGTGGACAAAAGGAGACTAAGGAGAGAATTTAGAATAATTTTAGTAGTTCAAGCTACAATGAATGTGGTTAATACTACAGTATGGCAGAAGAGGTGATAAATCTCTTTGAGATGTATTTCAAAGATAGAATGGATATGACTTGATGAATTGACAGTAATTTGTAAGGAAGAAAAAGTTATCCAACAAGATTCCTATAATTTTAGATTTTGGGGGATAGTGTTGATGGCTGTACTATTTACTTATTGAGAGTTCTTTTTGAACTTGCTTTAGATGTTGGATAATATTACAAAGCATTTAAGAAATGTCAAACCTGGAACTAAAGTGATGACTCTATATTGTAGATATTCATTTGAACATTGAGAAACTACAAATGGTCATTAAAACATAGAATTTAATGGAATTGTATTTGGAGAGTTTAATGAAAATAAAGATCCAAGGACCAAATTTTAAAGGATACCAACATTTAAAATAAGGACAAATAGAGGAACTAGTGAAGAGATTGAAGAGGAGTGACATTGAGATAGACAGAAAGTCTCATTTCATATAAAAGTAATCTGGGTTCTATGACCCATACCTCCAAGCTGCCCATCAATGAGCTTATCTCTTGACATATTGCTCTTCAGCTCAGTGAGCTAAGATAATTAATACTTCAGAAATTCACTCTTACTGTGAAAGTTTACCTGGAAAGAAATATTTTTAATATCATAGGTTTAATTTTAAATACTTTAGATTATTAATTTTGTATCTGCAGTTCAGATTTTTTTCTGAGTTCATGTCACTCTTCTAATTGACAGTTCTAGTTGAGTGTTTAAAAAGATCTCAAACATACATGTTCATGAAATTACAGTGGATATTTAATATGCAATTTTTTACTTTCTTGTGAACAACTACATAATTGATTTCCCTAAAGTTTAAATATCTAATTATAGTTTTGTAATATATAATATTATTAACATATATGATGCTTCCTTAATATTTATAGTCAAGAAATAACTCAATCTTTCATATCATTTTTTGTTCTTTTATCTTCTTAATCTCTTCAAAATTTATTTGTGAATAGGACAATCTTGGCTTTCTTGAGTGATTTTGTTCAAATAATCTTCTTAAGAATGTCAACTGCTTTGTGGTTTGATATAATGAGGCAGAAGGCTATTTCTGCCTTCTTGTGTATGTTTGTGACATTTAAGGTGCTTATTCTTATTTATGTTTTAAAAAATGTATGGGCTGAAAGCCTTACCCACAGCTCACTGAGTTTTCTTCATGAATGTGAAGATTACCTTTTGATGGACAGGGGTGCCTACTCTTATTGATGTGATGTCTCAGTTTAGGACACAGTGACTGCTGTCGCTATTTGCGTAAGTGCCCACTGAGAGCAAACAGGTCAAAGTCAACTTTGTTTCCCCTTTGAAAGTGTACCATCCACAGGGAGGGCATAAAATGATTTGGGAGCTTATTGACATGAAGTAAGTTCCACTTCATGAACAACAGACTAAAACTCTTCATTGAGTGAAAATATATAAACTGAAAGCATCTGTATTTTTCTTACGTGTGAACCTGATTTACTAAAATGAAAGGCTTTGATCTGAAGAAGTAAAAATTTATAAGGCTTAATAATTTCTTTAAGTCTACCTAAAATTTTTTACTTGCCAGACTATATAACCTCAGGAAAATTTAAAGGACTGGACACAGAGATGAAAGTTGTCTGGAAATACCTGGAATGATTATCAGTCCCACAGCCATAACCCTTGGCATCTCCCTTCTTGTCTTGGAAAATTTCCTTAAGGCATGCGGTTGATGGGAAGATACCATAGGTTAGAGGAAAACTACATTTATTAAGCTATTGGAGTTTAGGATTTTTTAGACACCTCATTTTATCCTCCAATAGTTGTACAAATGGTTATAAATCACTTCATGTAGAGACCCATATATACACAAATTTATAGGTGGCTTTAACAATTAATATAATAAACTGGAAAAGGTCAGGGTCAATGGAAACAGTTGTCAGAGAGTATAATGTGGGAAAAGATTATGTATGCATAGGCAAGTTTACATTTCTATGAATACACTAAAGTTAGCTACTGAAATTGAATTTTTGGAAATAGGTATAAATTATGTCTCTTTTACAAAGGAAGAGATTAAAGTTCAGAGAAGCTATTTAATTTTCTGAAGGCCCAGTGGTAAAATGGTGAAGTTGAGTGGTAGAGTTGAGATCTGATCTTAAATTTCAACTCTGTATTCTTTCTGTCACACTCTACTGAAGAGTTTCCATCATTTTTAAACTTGCATTTTCACCCTACTTATATATTTCCTCTTTTGTTTAACTTCTTTCTTTAAAAATGTCAATTTCCCTACAAAACCCTTAGAAGTGTGATTCATTGATAGTTTGTTGCCCTTGATTCTTTCCAATTGAAGGGCTCAGCTCCTAGATGGTATGTCAATAACCTGCTATTACTAGAATCTGTGAGAATGTATTAAGACCTTTTATCTTGTAGCATCTGATTATTAGTGGGATAAGGCCAATATAAATTATTATAGAACAATTACCAGCTAAACTCCATTGTTTATATTTCCATAATCTCTCTGTAACTTACTTTTTCAGCCTCAGATCCTTCTCCCTACATTATATTCCTATTTATGGGATATTTACTAACCATATATTTATCATACTAGGCATTCTGGTGAGGTAAAAAATGAGTAAGGATGTGTAGCTTATTGTTAAGGAGTTGAAGTCCATTGCCAGTGATAAGGCCAAGTGCAAGCCTCGAGTGGAATAAGTTAAGTGACATAAAAGACAAAAAATGAGTCAAGATTTTAAGGAAGAAAAAATTTCATCTGATTAAGAGAACCCCAGAGATATTCATGACCAAGTGATTTCTCTAGACTTTGAATGGCATTGGCAAAATACATGGCATTTGTGCCACCACTCTTGAAGTTGTGTTTGAGATCACTAATTACTCACAGAATATTTTAAACTTTAAAGCTCCTTCATAATCTTTTCACATATATAACCCTCAAGACACCTTACCAATTTATCAAAGTTGGAAATAAAGACTATATATGTGCATATATATGTACATATATATATATATTCATAAAGCATGTATGTGTGTATATATATATTTTATGTATATAAAATTCTCATTCTGAAGAGATATGAGGAGGGAGAGTAAAAGTACAGTAGATGATAAAGAAGAAACATCAGCAAAAGCAGAGATGAGAAAGTGTAGACATGTTTGAGAAATTGCAAGTATCTCAGCTTGGCTGTTATAGATGCTATATATGGAAAGAGAGAGGCTATATATGGAAAGAGAACTGAAACAAATATAATTGTGGGGCCCTATTTTGGGAAGCCCCTAATGTCTATAGCCAAACTGGATGACTTCTCATTTTTCCATTTCTGCACATTTGGCCCAGAATATCTGTTAACAGGAATAGGAATAGTATCTTGCTATGCTCCATTAACCCATATGCTTGCCATCCTAGGCTTATGATAATTCTCCCACTAACTTCCATACCATGGCTCTATTATTATATTTCCTAATTACTTCTATTATATGATTTCTGATACCATTGGCTATATCTATACATATATATGGTCTGTTTCTCCAGCTAGGTTGTAAATTCCTTGGGATAAGAACAGTGTCTATTTTTACAGATATCTGTAATAGAGAATGAATTATTATCAGTGGTCATATAGTAAGTGTTTCACAAAACCTTGAATTTATATCAGGAAGAAGAAGCATTTAAAATTTAGCAAGCATAGTACAGCCTTCCAGTATAGCTTTCTCCATGTGAAAGTTTAAATACCTTTTACAGTCTCATAACTAGAGAAAGAGTTATACTAGCCTTACTAGTGGTTAACCTCCTTGAATCCAAAAGTAGTGCAATCACAGCAGAGCAAATACAGTTGAATCAGAAAATAAGCAGCAGGTTTCAAAAATCTGATGAGGAGTCTTAACACCATTTTAGAGGGTCTGGAGTTCAAACCAGTGGTTAAAATTGAGGCACAACTCTAAATCTAGAAAAGACCTCTATTGCACATGGGAATCAATGTCAGAATTGCCAAATCTCCAAGAGTCTACCTAAAGATCAATAAATATATTCATGAGACCCTGAAACATCTGAAGTAGTCCTAAGAGGTCATTCTGTGTCTCCTTGCATTTCACAGGGAAAAAAAATGTCAACTAAAACAGAAGTACATTGGAACAAAAGTTATTATAGCACAAATATTCATATGATCTGGGTTAAACCACAAATCTATTTAAAATTAGTTCACATTCTATGAAAAGAAAAGCATATTCTTCTCCTGTGTACTTCTATTTATTTCCAAGCATTTTATTATGTTTTTGATTTTATTAACTGAAAATATACTTACTATGAAGATTTTTTACTTTTTTTTTCAATCACACAGAATATCTGTATACTGAATGTCTGTACAGTCAGTCATTGAAGAGTTCCAAATTTATTATTGGACCACTAATAAAATCCAGCCATCTGTTTTTCCAGTTTTCTTATCTCCTTACTGCCTTATTTCAGGCAGTTGGTAAGTCATGGATACTTACAAGAAGGTAGGTCTAGTGAGTCTGGGAAGAGTCGAGGGAGTGATCCTAGATCCATTCACCTAGGCAAGATCTAACCTTTTGTAAGGACGGACTGGAGAAAGATGATTGGGCAGACTATTCCTGAGATGAGACACCAGGTTAGCTAAAAGTTTTCACTTGGGAGCCTCTGTTTGGACAATGAGTGCCCAGAAGCCATGCTATAAGAATAAGGCAGGGCCTCAGCTTCCTAAGAACTACAACACCACTCAGGTACATGAGAGTCATGGGGAGCAGAGAGAGCTCTGTCATCTGGTTTGTCTTATGGATAGTTAAGGCTATCCCTCACCAGGGTTCCCTGTCAGCATTAGCCCTGCCCCAAGTCAGAATAGCAGAGAGGGATAGTACAATAATCAGCTTTGCATCACAACATCTGGGGAGAATTAATTGCCACTAAGAGATGCTCATCAAAACTCGACTGAGACTTTATAAATGTTTTCTCCTTAGGTCAGGTCCAGATGTAGAACTATGTGCTATAATGAGTGAGACACTAAGAGAAATAGAAGAAATTATATGGGACTGTTGTTTATCTCCTGTATACATTTATGTGTTATATATGGAGAAATGCCAAGATGTTTGATTTATTCATTACTGTTTGGTGTTTTCATGACAAGGTTTAATCTGGGCATGATAATTATCATCGATACCAAGGAGGTCTATTTCTAGTTATGTTCTCTTCACCCAGGAGAAGTTTTGGTTTTTGACAGAAAGAGCCTGACTGAGGAGTCAGGAAATAGTAGATCTGGGGCTTATTCTGTTACTCACAAGTTGAGTCTCTTTGGATAAGTCATTTTCCCTCTGAATCTTTCTTCATCTGTGAGATAAAAGGGTTGAGCTGAATATTCTTTATGGGTATTTTTTCACTTTTTATCCTATGACTTTATTAAGCATACCTAACATCTAACCAGATCATCCCAGAAAATTTACCTATGCATTATCTAATGAATTCTACATGTGGAGATTTGGGACAATAGACATGTGATTTGACGTTTAAATAGAGACCATTCACTGAAAAGCTGCATAGCTGAATTTCCTATCTTGTATTTTGAAGATTCATATCTTTCTCATTTTCACTAATTATCATCTATTCTAGATTTCTTCATTCTCTTCCTGTATAGTATTTTCTTTCAACCTCCTAAATTCTTGCTTCTGATATTGATTCACAGCAATGGGAACAGTACATAATAATATCCACCCTTCACAAAGAGCTTATTCATTTCTAGGTATTGTAATATGTGAGAACATATTCACATGTACACATGTGAAGTGTGATAAAAAAATACAGTGAATGTTTAAAAGTATTACAGTAAAGAACACATTGCCATTAATGCCTCTCAAAACACTGCCCCTGACTTCCAACACACTTATCCCATCATCCTTGACACTTTCTGAACCAGTTCTGGAAGTCCTCTTTCATGGTATTTTTAGTGGTGTTTTTCATCCTCCCATTATGATAATGCTCTATATTACACATCACTTTTGGTACAGTAGATTCTGTCAAACAAAAATATCATGGTGTGTTCTCATTCACCTTATTCATGGGATCTGGCACTGTGCAACTTCTGTCTCTGCCCCAAAGTCAAAATGATCATGAAAAGTAAATGTTTTCAATCAATTCAGCACAACTAAAGATGCTCATGAAAGACAACTTCCAGAACTGCTTCAGAAAGTGGCAAGAACTACAGGATAAGCGTTTTGGAAGCTAGTGGGAGTATTTTGAGGGAATAAATGGCAATATGTCCTTGACTATAATCCATTATTTTACATAAACATTCATTGTATCACACCTCAGACATGCACATGCATATACACTCATATACGATCTCATTCAATCCTTATAAGAACTCCAGGAGTTAGACATTATTGTTTCTGCTTTGTTAATGTCAGAGAGGAGATGGAAAGAAATGTTCCAGAGTCAAAGTTTATAAATGGCAAGCCAACACATAACTCAGGCCTATCTGACATCAAACTCTACACTGAATCAGAAAAAAAAAAAAAAAGAAAACATAGCAAAAGTGATTTCAACTATGAAATGGTAGTTTTATTTCCATGCCTGAGAACTGTTCTTGGTATAGTAAAGAACATAGGAAGAGCCCACCATAGAGAGAAGACATTTCTACACAGCCAGGATTTGCCTTCCCTATTCATGAGCATCTTCTATTCTTCAACCTCACACTAGCAGCATCCCAAATAGTACTCTTGTATGCTTTCTACACCTACTCTCCAAGGAAAAAAATTTAAAGTAGTATACAGTTCAGTCTTGCAAAACAAGCATTTTAGTTTTCAGTTATAAAAGTAAAATATTGTCACAGCTGTGTCAGTTTATTAGATTAGGATGTCAGTGACAAGAAAGTCTAAGCATTATGATTCAGGTATTAAGAGTATAGCTCTGGAATCTGGTGACATGGTTTTGATCCAAGATTTACAACTTTCTAGCTGCCAATTGTCTGCAGCCATACCACTATGACATCCGATCCCGTCAGTTCTCAGAAACTAAGCAGGATCGGACCTTGTTAGTACTTATATGGGAGACCAGCTAGAAACACTAGGTGTTGTAGGCTTGGGAGAAGGACCTGACAACCCACCCAAAACACAAGTGGCCATTGAAAACCCTATGAATAGCAGAGAAGCAGGACAATAGTGTTTCATCTGTTGTAAATAGGGTTGCAATGAATCAGACACCCACTTGATGACACCTAATAACAAGCTGCCAATTACTTCACAACTCTCTATTTCACTTTTGTGGCACATAAAACAGGGATTAAAAAATCATTCCTACTTTACATGGGTTAAGTATTCATTGTGTTTTTGCTTAAAATAACAAGAACCCTCAGAATTGTTCTTTTCCATTGACACATGATTAATACCCCTTTCCCTCAGTCAAATGTGTCCTTACCAAACTAATAGTTAAGGAAGGGAAGCTAGCACCATGCACTAGAAATATCCTGGATTTTAGAAACCTTTTTGAGTTATCTATTGCTAGCTAAGAAATCTCTCCAAAAAATAATGGCTTAAAATAACAATGTCCATTTTTTCCCCATATTTGCCAATTTGGACAGGGTTTTTAATGGAAGTGGCTCATATCTGCTTCGTGTGAATTTTGTAAGGGTGTCTTGTCTGGGGCTGATGTATCCTTTCCTCCCCTAGGGCCTCTCTCTCTCTTCAACAATGTAGTTGTAATTTGTATGGTGTCTGTCTTCCAAGACTGAAAGCAAACGCTGCAAAGCCTCTAAGGCCTGGACTCTGAAGTCCCAGAACACTATTTATATTCTAGTGGACAAACCAATCACAAGTCTCTTCCAGATCTAAGGGAAGGGACATTACTTTCCGCCTCTAGATGGAAGGACTGCAAAAGAAGGAAGGAATTGCTAGTGGCTCTCATTGTAGACAGAATATGACAGACCTGTGCTTAATTTGTCTTCCACCTAATAGCTAAGGCACTTCTGTGAATCTCAATTTCCTTATCTCTAAAATTGTTTATTTTAAAATTGAAAGTACTAATATAAAAGCTATATGTAAAGTATCTAACCAATACTTCATTTATAGGAAAGGCTAAGTACATATATTTATTTCCTTTTTCCTTAATGCTTTCATGAGTAGCAAATGAAAGTAAAGGTAAATAGCATCATTTCTACAAAGGAGACTAGTACCCTATTGCTTATCATTGAGTTTCTCCAGTTGAAGAGCTACTAACCTTACTAACAAATTTAACACCTGAAAAAAAGGAGTGCCACTGCTATAACTTTTGATTTGTTTTGATAACTTTTGTTTACTTCCTCTGTCTGTGGCTTATTAGTGCATATGAGAAGTTCTCTACCAAGTGAGAATCATAACCCTCTAATTGTATGGTTTCCTATTTCTTTGTGGAACCACAGGAATTCCGTAAAGGAAATTTCAACTTTATCTAATATTTTATAGTCTTGATCAAACCATCTTAAACATATCATTCATATTTGGGAATACTGTGCAGCAGCTTTTACTCAGATATGGTAAGGAAGGGACAGACACATCAGTTCATTTAAAGAGACACTACAAGATGGTGGTTGTTGTTGTTGTTAGGTGCCATCGGGTCAGTGTCCCACTCATAGCAACCATACGTACCACAGGCAAAACAGTATTGTAACTGTTTCTCTGCTGTTCATAGGGTTTTCAATGGCTGATAGTTTTTTGGTACTGGATTACTGGGTCCTTTTCCCAAGCCTATAGCACCTGGTGTTCCCAGGTAGTCTCCCATCCAAGTACTGTCCAGGGCCGACCCTGCTTAGCTTCTGAGATCTGACGGGATGGGACACCACAGTGGGATGGCAGGCAGGAGGTGGTACAGCACCATAAATGAGCATCATTCAATGTATTGTCTCACTTTCTGTGGTCATCAGAATATTCTTTTTTCTTCTTATACTATCATTTTTTTTGTCTGTTCCTCTGATCTTCCTCTGAAAACCCTGGCAGATGGGATTTATTTAGTAGTTATTCTGGGTCTTATTTTTATAGTGGCCAAAGTCCATAAAATGTATTTATCTGTACTTTTGACCCTTTAGAAATGAACTTTTGTTGTAAGTCACATCACCAAAATGCAGCACAGAATATACTATCATATACTACAAAAATGACATGGAGGAAATAACATCATAGACTGCTTGAAAGGAGCGAAATTCTGTGACTGTTCATCAAATATTTTCTTTTTGACATGACAGAATTGCTTAATATTTCAGCCTCTGCATTTGAATTAGCCATGTTAAGATTAATTGGAATGATTTGAATTTGAGATCCTCTTAGTATAGAAGAATACAGACTCAGTTCACTTGGTTCTCAGTTTTCAGGAATGACAGGATAAATATTCTGGCAATTAGAGACATTTGGGAAATATAAAAATTGAACCTCTAGAATTGAACTTCAAAGTAACTATCCTGTGATGGATCAGCCATAAGTAGAATTACAGTCTTTCATTAATGTCACCATTTAGTTTCATGGGTTCAACTCACTCTTTTTTGTTTGTTTCCTCAAAACAAGTTACTTAGTTTTTTTCCCTGTATTTTATTATTTCTTCTCAGTTCTATCTTGGAAATCTTAATGTATTTTAGTGATCGGGAACCAATACTTCTACCTATTTCAGGGATGATACTCTTAAGAAATCACCGTAGACAACAGCAGGTATTCACAGATTGAGTCTCATTTGACTCCATAAAAATATTAGGAGAACCATGACAATTCAGCCTGAGTTTTCAGGAAGACATCTCTACCACCTTCTGTTTTCAGAGTGCCACTAAAATATTTCACAAATCAATGTGCTAAAAAAGTTTTTGTTATATGTCAGTTTTATATATAATACACTCTATATATTTATATACAAATATATACAAATATATATATATAAATTATTTTGACAAATATATTTATAAATATGGACTGGTGAAATAAATAAATAAATAGATATCTCAGATCTATAGTGATCTGTAGTCATGGGAGAAACTACATGTCCCTTATTTCCCTTTAAGCCAATAGGCTGTCATGCTTCTTGGGCTCTTGAAAAGTCTTAAGAAATTGGTTAACACAGTTTTGTCTGGTACGGAGATACCTGAATAGCCAAAAAGCCCATGCAAGCACATATTTTTCTTCTACTCTCTCCAGTGTTTTTGTTGAAGAGTATATAGGTACTGGATTTTGCATTATCTGGCTCCACTGTTATAGATATTCTAGCAGAAATGATTCCCTCTGGCACTGAGATTTGAAAGAAAACTGACAACAACCTTTTTCCATCAGTACCTATTTCATCTTATACATTTAACATTAATAATACACAGCCCTCTGTTTTATGACATGTGTCTATCTTTTAAACACTTGTTTCTTATAGTACTTCTGGTAATATTTATTCACTACAGATTACTTGAATTAATTGAAAGCCCAGGGTATACACCATAAAAGGAAAGCAAAAGCATTCCTTTTGTTCTTGTTTCTCTTCTTTTTGCATTTATTCTCTCTACCTCTCTTCAACAGCTAATCTGTGTCCTCGAATATTGCTAAGAGATGCTAGCAGCTGTCTTGGTAGTTATTCCAGTTCTCAGATAGCCAATGAGCTATTACCAATGAAGCCAATATTTAACTTACTGGGGGAAGTAACTTTGGCTGTTTACTCAAGGTAAATAAAAATCATATCTGCACCATATATATGAAACTATTTAAAAAAGAAAAAAGAACAATATAAATACAGGTTATTCCTAAATTCCTTTCTTGTCTTATAATAGAAGTGTGCAGATGGTTTAACCTGCACTGTTACAAATGTGATATGTCTGTGATCAAGAAAAACTCTTTCTTTACACATTTGATTTTGAAATTACCCATCATGGAAGGTAATTGACGTATAATCTTCTATTCTTATAAAAAGAAGGAGGTTAATTCTCCTAAAATCTTATCTCAGATCTAGTTCTTTAACTTTTCAGGATTTTAACAGATGAAATTAACATAGTTCTTAAAGTAATAGGATGGAATCAGATTTACAGATTGCAGATAGGGTTGTTGTTGTTAGGTGGCATCAAGTTGGGTCCAACCCATAGGGACCCTATGTGCAACAGAATTAAACACTTCTTGATCCTCTGCCAGGCACATGATTTTTTTGTTTTTATGTTTGAGTGCATTGTTGCAGCTGCTGTGTCAATCCATCTAGTTGAGGGTCTTCTTTTTTTTTGTCATTGACCTGCCCCTCTCCAAAACATGATGTCCTTCTCCAGGGATTGGTCACTCCTGACAACGTGTCCAAAATACCTCAGACTCAGTGTAGCTATCCTTTCTTCTAAGGAGGACTCTGGTTGCACTTCTTCTAGGACAGATCTGTTGGTTCTTTTGGCAGTCCATGGTATATTCTATGTTGATCTCCAGCACAATAATTCAAAAGCATCCATTCTTTTCCTGTCTCCCTTATTTAATGTCCAGCTTTCACAATGATGTGATACCAATCAAAAATACCATGGTGTGAGTCAGGCTCACATTCATCTTCAATGTGACATTCTTTATTTTTCAACACCTTAAAGAGGTCTTTTGCAACACCTTTTCCAAAGGCAATATGCTTTTGATTTATTCATTGTTGCTTCCATGGGTATTAATTGTAGAACCAAGTAAAGCAAAATCTTGGACAACGTCAGTCTTTTCTCCATTTATCATGAAGTTGCATATTGATCCACTTGTAAGGACTTTTGTTTTGTTGATGTGGAGACATAATCCATACTGAAGGCTATGTTCTTTGATATTTATCATAAATGTTTCAGATCCTCTTCACTTTCGGCAAGCATAGTTGTGTCATCTGCATAACATAGGTTGTTAATGAGTCTTCCTCCTATCATGATGCCTTGTTCTTCTTCACAAAGTCCAGGTTCTTGTATTATGTGGTCAGCATAGAGATTGAAGAGGTATAGTGAAAGAATACAGCCCTGATGCACACCTTTCTTGACTTTGAACTATGCAGTGTTTCCTTGTTCTGTTTGAACGACTACCTCCTTGTCCATGTACAGATTCCTCATGAGTATAATTAAGTGCTCTGGTATTCCATTCTTTGTAATGTTACCCATAATTTATTATGATCCACATAGTCAAATGCCTTTGCATAGGCAATAAAATATAAATAGACATTTTTCTGGTATTCTCTGCTTTCGACTAATGTCCATCTGACATCAGCAATGATGTTCCATACATATATTCTTCTGAATATAGATTGATTTTTCTGATAGTTCTCTGTCTACATACTGCTTTATTTACTTCTGAATGATCTTTAGAGGTAGAGTTAGAACTATATTGTGACCAAGGCTATTGGCTGCTAAGCCAAATGACATCCTTAGGATTATTACCAAGCAAATGCTTCCAGGGAAGGCTACTTGTCCTTATAGCCATTCCTTGAGAGAATCCACAATAATATACCTGCTACAAATAACATTGCCTTTAGAGAAGGAATTGTATTTTTATTTACAAAAATAATAATAGTTTGTAAATTATTGTGCTTCTTCCATTCCATAAATGTCTGTTTGGGAAAATCAAAGGTTACCTACCTATCCCTTTTTAAAATAAAATGGCTTATATTTATTTATAAGGTCAATTATAGTTGGAGGACAATCTTAGGCATGAAGCCTTGGGGAGAACATACCTACAACCAAGGGAAAGGGTGAGAGAAAACATTGTTGACCAAACAAATTAGTACAGTTGATACTGGAATCAAATCCAGATTGCCTTCACATTTTTATGTGGTTGTTGTTGTTAGGTACCATTGTGTCTGGTCTGACTCAAAGCAACCCTCATAGGGTTTTTAATGGCTGACTTTTTTCAGGATCATTTTTTGGATGGACTGCCACATCCTTCTCTCATTTTTGTGGTGGTGGGGATTGAGTCTGCATCCTCAGAAAGTGCAGAGCAGCACTCTAACAACTGATTTAAACCTCACCCCTTCACATTTTCATTGATAAATTGAGATACATACTTTATTTTTTCACATGTTGCTTCTCTATGTTTTAATTAAATTGATTTATATCCTGTAAACTGTGTGTGAATCTAAAAAATCACTTCTTTATGACTAAGAGAAATATTGCTATTATTTTAACTTTTTAAAAAAGCCTGGGCATTTTAAGTGGTCACTTTATTTAGCATTATTAAAGCCTTTCAAATATTTGTTTTATCTTTGGTGCCAAGAAGAAATATGTGAGCACAAGATTGAAAAAAGAAGCTGAAATGTAGCTCAGTATTTTTCCAAAGATAAAAAAATAAATAAAATGCCTAAAATATATTCTTTGCATGATACATACCTTCTGACTGATGCTCTTGTGATAGTATGGAAATAGGAAAGTCAAGGAAAAGACTAGGTTAGCATGATTTTAGGATAAGTTGCTTTTTATTCCCAAGATCTCTGGGAAGAAGAATGATTATATAACCTCATATTGAAACCTACAGAACTACTCTTTTGTAGTATAGTAAAAAGTAAAGATTTAATAATCAAACGTCATCACTAGTTTCAATTCCATTTAGTCCTGTGTGATTCTGGACACCATAGCCAAACTTATTGATTCACTATTCTCATATACACAAAATAATCATGCTGATAGCTTTGGCACAATATGTGATTCAGTGAAAGTTTTGTATTTACCTAGCCCCTAGTGAAGCAATAAGCACTTGTTATTTTACTTCTAATCTTCATGTTTAGACAAATAGCCCTCTTTCACTAGGAATTCTTAACACATTTTAATAATCCTAAAAATAAAGTGTACTGCTAATGATAGTATCATATAGCTTGGGCCTATCTTTCCAGAAAATCATTTTAATGGCTTTTTCAAATAAATTATCCATCACCAAACTGGACACTAAGGAAGCATACATTTTGAGTGTTTTGTTTTAAACTTCCTTATTTACTGTCTCAAGATGGCTCAAGATATTGGAGTTAAGGGATTAAGAGAAATATCATTTGCTATTTTCATAAAATTAAGTTCTTTTTCAGGAGTTAAATTCTCCCTTAGTTCTGATTTTTTTCCTCCCAGGTAAGTCAATTTATATTTTATCTTATTCTTTCCCATATATAAAATGAAGAAGATGGCATTTATTTTAGGCAATACTGTAAAAATTTCCATTCATAGGAATTAAAAGAGCTTTAAATATTACATTTTTGTAATATATTTATTTTAATAACGCAAAGGTTGAATACATAATTCAGCAGTTCTGAAGTCTTCATGCCTTTTATTACTGATTATATTCTAGAAGAGTAATGAGAAAAATTGGATTTTTTAAGTGCCCAGTTTTCCTTAATTCACAGATCTTTAGAAAAGCTATTTTTCCCCCTTAAGTTAAACAATCTTGTCAAAGATATATTTCATGAATCCTTGGGTATTTCTCTGAGGAACATTTTTGTAAGGGACACATTTTAGATTCTATGTCTTATTGTCTTTTGTGGCTCACTGCCAAGAGACGCAGCTGATTTCGTTTAGATTGCCTATCTACTGGCTGCAGTACCTCCAAGTACAAAAAGGAGTAGGTCCTTTTGTTTTCCTGAAGGTTCCATGGGAGTGCCACCAAGTCCAGCATTGAAACAGAATGCAAAGACGTAAGGATAATCGAAGGTAACCTCTTTAAATCCTAAAGAGATTAAATTCTTTTGGAAGAGCAGAGAACGAACAAAAATATAAAGGAACATGTTTCGGTTATGCCTCCTTTGTGTGACTAAAGTAAAACCAAAGACATTTACCATTATTTAAAATTTACTTTTCACGTAGTTTTACTTTAGATTAGTTACAGATAAATAAATTTGTTAAGGAATCAACCTACTGCTAGAAAATAAAAAGCCTCTATATGAAGAAGCAGCCACACATCCTCTCCCTAGCACTTTTGTTTTTTCTTCATCTTTATTCCTATTTCCCTCAAGTTTTTGTAGGATTTTTGCCACATATTTGCCATCTAGAGTTGATTTTGGCCTGGAGACCCAAAAATCTTTTGTATATGTATCTAAAATATAATTTTCAAGGGAAATATAACCGACAAAGTAATCAAATTATGTTGTTGTTAGGTTCCGTCGAGTCGGTATCCGACTCATAGCGACCCTCATAGGGTTTTCAATGGCTGCCTGTTTCTGGATTGTGTTGAGAGTGGGTTGCCACATCCTTCTCCCATTTTTGCAGTACTGGGAATCAAACTTGGGACCTCACAGACTGCAGTGCAGCGTTCTACCAACTGAGCTAAACCCCAGCCCCAATTATAGCAAAGTTTAAATAAATTGAGATGGAATTGATATTTTTGAGTATGACGATGTGAAGTGGGTTTTGTTGTTGTTGTTGTTGTTTTAATCCAGGCAGTTTTGTTTCTTCCTTTCTCTTCTATTTCATTTAAAGTATCACAGTTGTAAGACACAAAATATTACCACACAAAGCACATAAAGCAACCTGATCTGGGCAAGAACTTTGTAAATTGAAGCCATAGTTATGCTCCTATAAGCTGGTTTGAGCTGTCAGAGGGATAATTATGTATTGTTTCCATTGGAATTGTACAAGGACCTACATTCATTATTTTTTTCCATTTTAAATCTAGAAATGTTATGAATGAGAATCATCAAATTGTTGCATCAACTAACAATCAAATTACTGTTTGGTATTCACTTAACCCAGGGAGGAAGAGAGGGAGGAGGACCTATAGTTATAAATTGTGGGCCCCCCACAAAAGGACTCTCTGACACCAAAAATTTTCAACAAATGCATTGTTACCAAGTTTCTTCCTTCTGTAACCTGTTTTTTTTGGCATTCAGCCACTAGAAATTAAGACCAGGTTTCCCTGGCAACAATAACTGCACAAGTCCTCACAAGAGCTCTCTCATTCAGGTTGTTAGCTATACAAATAAAATTCCACAAAGCAATTGCCTCAGAATAAAAGAAAGACCATTCCTGTCTATTGTGACAGGTGTTAAGGTATTATTCACAGTACCTCCAATTGGACAATGTGTTTTTGTGATGAACTGAATTACCTTAGATTGGTTTTCTGCATCTTTTTGTGCTTGGGATAGCTGCCTGGGCTTTTATAGTCTATTTACTTTCCTCCTCAGTTCCATTAGCATCAATCCTATTTCTTTCTAGTTTGTTTTAGAAGAAATTTACTAGTTAAGTTGCCATATTATCTTTTAAGGAACCATTCCCAACTGATATTTAAGTGTAGCTTAAAGCTTTCAAAATTAAGTTGGATTTTAAATTCTGTGCCACCTTCTTTTTTCTCCACTATATATATATAAGCAAACAAGGAAATCTAACACTTTCAACTGTGTTCTAACCTGTAAAATAAGTTAAGGTTGGATTGTTTCAAATTTGACTAAAAATCTTGAGGGATGTTTGAGTGCTTTTCCCTTTGTTTGGCCCAGAGTATTTATCCATGCCTCTTAGGTGTAATAAGAGTGATTGGTTTTCAACTTTGTTAAAGACAGATTAATAAGCATATCTTAGCCTTTATTTATTTATTTTTTTTTCAGTACTAGAGAGTTGAAATAAGGGCTTCACGCATGGCAGGCAAGTGCTATACCACTGAGCTACACCCCCAACCCCTTTTTTAATCTTTTGTTTTAAGACAGGGTCTCACTAAATTGTGCAGGCTACCTCTGGCTTTGAATTTGTAATCCTCTCGCCTCAGCCTTGCTGGAATTACAGGCATGCATCACAGTGCAGGGCAAGCATATCTTAGCCTTTGAATTAATGAAGACCTTTGTAATTTTTGCCAAAATAATGGCCAGTCTACACATCAACAAAGCTGGTGTTGCAGCTTTTAGCTCCCAGATCTCTTACCTGTAAACTCAGATTTTCCAACTCTTTTATCTTTATAAGCTTCTGGTTGTGGTTTTATGAAATTCAGAGTTTTCCAGGTAAAGAGGCCTCACTAAGTGGGTTTGGCGGCTGCTGTCCCAGGTGCTGAAATATTTAAGGTTGTCTTTCGTCCCTTTCCGAGACTCAGATTTTACCAGAATTTATTCACTGTGCTCTTCCATTATCACAGACTTGGAGAACAAGTGAGACTCTTTCTAAATACTATTATATTTTAGTTTATTGCCATGGATAAAATGTTTTAACCAAGATTTTCGTTAATTCAGTATGACAATGTTTCGTAGACCAAGGGTAAATTATACAATTAATTTCAAATCCCTCACCATACATATGTAACGTCAGCTTTGGACTCTTCACATATTTTGCCTTAGGCCACTTAACTGAAAAAGACACTCTTGCCATTAGGGCCCCAGAATTCTAATTCATGGCAAGGATTATTTTCTGTCCTGCAATATGTTTATTGTGGATTCATTTTTTGTCCTCCACTAGATATATATTCCATATATGAATAGAACCTTGCATGAAACATTTTAGTATATATCTCAAAATAGGCACAAATAATTAACACTGGTTAAGCATATAATTTTTGTAACAATAGTGAATGTACCTGTATATAGGTACTATAATTAGAATTTACCTCTATTTCATCCTTTGGTGATAATTGTTATTCAGTAACTAACCCTTCCAAAAACTAAACTGAGCCATCTTCTCCTAATTCCCACTATCAAGCTTTCTTATTCTTCATATCTATCTTTGTTTTGCATACTATTCCAAAATCAGATAGCTTACTGAATGTGTTATTGCATTGTTGAAAGTGCTGGCTAGTCCTTATTAAGCCAAGTGCATATTCATAACTTAATTTTGAGAAGAAAATCTTCAAGGTTTTGAAAACCTAGAGACAACTTGATATTTTGTATTATATTACTTCTAACTAGTTTCTACCCAATATAAATAAAATCTATGGACTTGGAGAAGTAAGATTTGCAGTGTTTTCCATCAGTTCTCCACACTCAATCCATACTCCTATACTTTTTGGACTCTTAGACTTTTTGGCTTTATTCTTGCTATTCTATTTTTGTTGTTATATGCTTCAGTCTGGTCTTACTAATAAATATGTATTCCATCCTCTAATATGTGGCTTAAATATCATCTTCATATACCTAACTTCTTCAGAAATAATGTAACCCTCCCAACATAGGACCAAAATGTGTTTGTTTGTATATCTCCACTGTAGTATTCTCATCTATTTTTAATAAAGAAAGAAAATAACACTTTGCTGACAAATTGAGAGAATGAAATCCTTTATATTATGTTTATTGCACTACAATTATCTTTTTCCAACTTCCCCTTTCCTGGTAGACTTTTAAGTTCTTCTAGCAAAAGGGTAGCAAATATTTGTTAATTAATGTATAATTGGAGAACAATTACTCTGAACTAGTAATACTAATTCTGATTATCACTTCCTAAAATATGATTATAAGTTAATGACACAGCTGGCCAGAGTCAAAAACTCCCTAGAACAATTTGTTTTTCCATGCAATTCCAGTAAGCTCACATAAGGAGAAGTTCATGATGACAGCCTATTTTTTCCCATACTTTTTATAGCAAGGAGTAGAAGACAACATATATGTTTAAGTCTCAGTCTTGGGATGGTTTTGAGGATGATGCCCATGCATGAACTTCAGGCAGCCAGTGCGCTACAACTATTAAAAAGCACGTCACACTTGATGCAATGATTTAATGCTCTAGTACAATTCCATGTAAGGAGAGTGCAGTACAAAACTTCTTTCTGAGATTATACCTATCTGAGATTACATTTCCTTATCTACAAAACGTGAAAATATTTATCTGATAGGATATAAATATTAAATAGGACATAAACAAAAAGGTGTTCAGGCTGGTGTTTGATACCTAATAAATAATGAAAAAATGTTAGTTTTCATCCTTTGGGATCCTTGTCACCAGGAATTAATAGGCCCAGGTTGCATTCTGTATTGCTACCTTTCATACTTCTAACAAACCTAACAGGTGAAATACAGTGGGCAGTACTGAGAAGCTGTTGGCTCTAAAATTTATACTCCTGACTAAGACCCTAATTCTTCTTTCTCTTTCCTTCTTCTTGCTAGATTTCATATCACCCTCAGATCCTTCCTAGTAGGATAAAGGTGCTATGGAGTGAGCATAAAAGCTGAATGGCCAGGATAAGGAGGAAGAAATTTTGTACTGCACTATCCTTACATGGAAGTGTACCAGAGCATTAAATCATTGCAACAAGTGTGACATACTTTTTCATGGTTGTAGCTTACTGGCTGCCTGAAGACTCTTCAAAGGTAATTTTATCTGAGAAGAGAGTTAGCTCACACCCCTTTCCTCCAGTCTTTTCATAAGAGAAACAACCTAATTACAACCTTAGAGAGTCCTCAGAGTCTGTGCCCCTTTTCAAAGATGGCATTTGGGATTGAGTCACTAGGTATTGTTACAGTGAGAGAGCTTTCAGAATCAAGTGCAAAGGGAAGATTCATTCAGAAAAAGCACTCAGGGGAAGACTGTATCTGTGCCCATTTCAACAAAGTTCTGGCAGTTCCATTGGCTTTTTGCTCCCATTTGTGCCAGAGCATCAATGAATTTGTACTGCTGTTGCTTTCATATCTATGTTCTCTTTTAGAAGTCTTATAGACTGTACTTCAGACTCTACAATTCTATGTCTTAAAATGTGAAGTGGGTTTCTAAAATGACTGGCTTTTTCTTAGATGAGATAAGTGTAAGGGAGGTTGTAGAAGCTCTGAATTTTAGGCATTGATAACTCACCTATTCTGAAAACTATTCAAGCATATGTAGTATTTTATATCTCAGAGGGGAAAAAAGGAACATACATCCTTAGAAAGGAAGCATGAATGAGGTCTAGCAAACCAACTGTGATTTGCATCTGTAATCGCACTGATAAATTAGCACTGGCCACTCTGTCCTTTATGTTGCTTAGAAAAGATTTAACTTAATATGCTTTTCTAATTAATATTAAGACAAACTCTGTCTTATATCTATTGGAGGTAAATGGACAACTATTAGAAGTAAAGCAGTGGGAATTACTGAAATGAATAGGTGAGAGAGGTGCCTCAGAAACATGCAAAATAGAGTCATAGAATTTTAGAGGTAGAAGAAACTTTAGTAACAAACTCAACTCCATGATTTACAAATTAAATAATTAAGATACAAAGTTAAGTAACTTTCCAAACCTCAGAATATATTCTAAAATATGAGATGTAAAATGGTAATCTTGAAGCAAAATAATTTTAACAAGAGTTTAAAAATCGTTACAAAGTATTTTTGAAACTTTTACATACCAGGTGTTGTGGCAAGTCCTTAGGATATAATACTGAACAAAACACATGTTATTTCAGCTCTCATACAGGTTTATTGAGAGAAAAAACTATAAAATCATGCAAATGCATGTAAAGACTCAATTGTGTTAAGTGCTATATGTGAGAGGTATGCAGTGCTAAGAGACCATGTAAGAGAAGGCTGAGTCGAGAAATATAAAATAATCCAGAGAAATGAGATCTGAAAAGCCACAAAGAAGCAGAATTAACCAGGAGGAGGAATTATGAAGTTGAAGAGAGTATATGGAACATTCTAGATTTAACACACACACACACACACACACACACACACACAATGCAAACACCATTAGAAGGCTTAGAATGCTTTTTGTATATGTAGTGAGTATTTGCAGAAGCATGAGCCATGGGACTAAAATGGGAAAGGAAAAATTTAAGTGAATAAAATAACACTCATTTTGGTAAGAATAAAGTACCTTCATTTGTTTTATTTTATTTAATCCTCACAGGAGCCCTGTGATATAGGTATTTTTTCTCCAATTTGCAGGTAAGGAGTCAAGGCTTGGATGGTCAAGGGACTTAACAAATCATCACAGCTAGTAAACAGAACTGTCAGATTGCAGAACTCATGGCTTATAGCTGTACCACTCCGGCATCCAGTCTCATCAGATCTTGGAAGCTAAGCAGGATTGGGCCTGGTTAGTACTTGGATGGGAGACCACCTGGGAATATCAGGTGCTATAGGCTTGGGAGAATGACCTGGAAGCCTCCTCCAAAAACAATCACCTATTGAAAGCCCTATGAATAACAGAGAAGCACTGACAATAGTGCTGGGCATGGCAAAGTGTCAAGAAGTGTTTCCTCTGTTGTACATAGGTTCGCTATGGGTCAGACCCAATGTGACAGCACCTGACAAAAACAGGTAAGTAGAACAGTCAGATTTTAGAACACGTTGTGGTCCTTCTGGGGGCAGAAGTGCTTTGGGTGGGAAGAAATACTGAAGGAAGCAGGTAAAACTGAAACTTTGGATTGAGAATGTATACATGAACTGGGAATATGTACAGTCCTTTAAGGTGAAGTTCTTCGTCAAATGTGAGATAAAACAAGGAGTTTTCTCCTCCTCAGACTTTTTAATTTTTTCATGGTATCCCCTGGAGATGGGGGCAGTTAGAAAGAGGAGAAAATTAAGTTGAAATTTTTGAAACTTATGATAACACCAATTGTTGGGCTGGAATAGCTCCTGTCTTTGTGTCTAACTTGGAAGAAAATAAGGCAAATTTTCTATAGATTCTTTTTAAATTATGTAAGATCTCCTTTTAAGTTAGTTTGCTTATGCTTAGAAAGATGCCACATGTTGGGTGGCCTAAATAGCAAATTTTACTTTGTCATATTCCATGGGCCAGAAGTCCAAACTGGTTTCTGATGAGGGTTTTCTTCCTCATTGTAGATAGCTGCCTTCCTGCTATGCCCACATATGTCCTTTCCTGAGTGAGTATGGGTGGAGAAAGATCAAGTGAAAAAGAACTATCTCCCTCTTCATATAAAGCCACCAGTTCTACTGGATTAGGACCTTACCCTTTAAGACTTCATTTAACTTAACTACCTTGTATAGGCCTTGTCTCCAAATACAGCCAATTTGGGGGTTCATTGAACCAATTTTGTCTTATTCATCATGGTACTCTCAGTGCCTAGAATAGTGCCTAGCACAAATACACCTGAGAATATTTGCTGAATGAGGAAAAGAACAACTGTCATATATTCTATGCTGTCTTTGCCAGATAGCACATTTTCTGAGCACTTCCTAATAGTGTGACTTCTCATCAGTGCAAGAAAAACTACCCCCTGTTGTTTGACAACAGTTCCTAAGAGCAAAAGCAGAAGTGGAATATTTTTGTCTTCAGCTGTTCATGCATATTCTTACTTTCTCTCTAGATATCTATTACTGCATAACCTGAGAATAAAGTATGCCAATCTGACTTCCAAACTCTAATTGCAATCAGGTTGGAATGATGAGTGATTCTTGGTCCCCATGCTTCAAATGATGTGCATATGGCAGGTTGATCAATACCTAAATGGAGATATTTTCAATTATGTAGTGAACCCAGTAGTTAAAATCTCTTATTCACACATTCATATTTGTGTTGGGATGGGGAGAGTCTACCTTATATTTTTACAACTGTATATTTTATCTTTAACTCTTTCAGTACCAAAAAAGAGTTAAAATGTAAGTTCACATTTGTTATAATTTCTCTCTCTCTCCATATATATATATATATATATATATATATATATATATGAATAAATCAACTTAAAGGAGGAAATATTTATATTGGCTCATAGTTTTAGACCCAATGTGTTTGTCATTTTGCCATACTGTGGGGGCTTGCATGTTGCTTTGATGCTGAGAGCTATGCCACAGGTATTACAGATATCAGCAGGGTCAACTATACTGAACAGGTTTAAGCTGACCTTCCAGAATAAGACAGCCTAGGGAAAAGGATATAGGTAACCCACTCCTAAAACAAGTAGCCATTGAAAAATGTATAAATAGCAGAGAAACACTGCTAGATGAAGTACCAGAAAATGAGTCCCTAGGTTGGAAGGCACTCTAAATACAACTGGGGAAGAGTTATGTCCTCAAAGCACAGCTGACCCTAATGATGGGAATGGAGTAAAGCTCAAGCAACCTCCATTTGCTGATATGGTGCAACTCAAAATGAGAAGGAACAAATGTAAACATCCATTAATGATTGGGATGTGGAATGTATGTAGTATGAATCTAGGAAAATTGGAAATTGTCAAAGGAGAACAGAGTGCATAAGCATCAACATCCTGGGCATCAGTGAGCTACAATGGACCAGAATGGGCCATTTTGAATCAGATAATCATGTGGTCTACTATGTCAGGGATGAGATTAAAGAGAAACAGAGTTGCATTCACCATTTAAAAGGACATCTCAAGATTGGTCCTGAAGTACAATGCTGCCAGGGATAGAATAATATCCATATACCTACAAGGAAAGCTAGTTAGCATAACTGTTATCCAAAATTACACACACACCATAAAGGCCACAAATGAAGATAGGAAGATTTTTACCAGATTTTGCAATCTTAAATAGATAAAACATGCTACAGGATGTACTAATAATTACTGGTGACTGGAATACAAAAGCTGGAAACACAGTAGATGACTCAATAGTTGGGAAATAAGGCCTGGAGACAGAAATGGTGATGGGGATCACATGTTAGAATTTTGTCAGACCAATGAAGTTTTCATTGCAAATACATTTTTTCACCAACATAAATGATAACTGCATACATGGAATTCACCAGATGGAACATATAGGAACAAAATTGATTAATTTTGGAAGGAGACAGTGGAAAAGCTTAATATCCAAAGTCAAAACAAGATCAGGTCCTGATTATGGATCAGACCATCAATTGCTCATATGGAAGTTCAAACTGAAACTGAAAAAAATTAGAAGTGTACAAGAGCCAATGTATGACCTTGAGTATATCCCACCTCAGTTCAGAGACCATGTCAAGAACAGATTTGGTGTGTTAGACACTAATTATCAAAGACCAGAGGTGGTGTGGCATGATACCAAAGACCTCATTCATGATGAAAGCATGAGATTATTT
Organism: Pedetes capensis; assembly: GCA_007922755.1. Taxonomy (NCBI): domain Eukaryota; kingdom Metazoa; phylum Chordata; class Mammalia; order Rodentia; family Pedetidae; genus Pedetes; species Pedetes capensis. The sequence goes on along the minus strand of VMDO01012631.1, from coordinate 29,959 downwards.
AAAAGGCAGGAAAAAAAGACCAAATTACATGTCAAAATAGACTCTGAAAGTTACCCTTGGATATTGAGCAGCTAAAGTAAAAGGGAGATATGATGAACTTAAAGAACTAACAGAAGATTTCAAAGGGCTGCTTGAGAAGACAAAACCAAATATTACAATGACATATGCAAAGAACTGGTGACAGAAAACCAAAAGGGAGGAACATTCTGTTTTTTCTCAAGCTTAAGGAATTGAAGGAAAAACTTGAGTGGTAATAGTGAAGAATTCTTCAGGGAAAATATTAAGTGATGTCAAAACATGAAAATAAGATAGAAGGAATGCATAGTCATTATTACCAAAAAGAATTGATGGATGATCAACCATTTCAAGAGGTTGCATATGATCAGAAATCAATGGTACAGAAGGGTAAAGTGGAAGCTACTTTGAGGGAATTAGCAAAACACAAGGGTCCAGGGTTGATAGAATACCAATAGAGATGTTTCAACAAACAGATACAGCACTGGAGGTATTCACTTGCTTATACCAAGAGATTTGAAAAATAGCTGCCTGGCCAACTGAGTGGAAAGGATCCATATGTGTGCCTTTTCCCAAGAAAGGGGATCCAACCAAATGCAGACATTATCTAATAATATCATTGAAATCGCATGGCAGCAAAATTTTTCTAAAGATCATTCAAAAGTGACTGCAGCAGTATATTGACAAGGAACTGCCAGAAAATCAATCCAGATTCAGAAGAGAGCATGGAATCAGGGATATCATTGCTGATGTGAGATGAATATTGGCCAAAAGCAGAGAATACCAGAAAGATGTCTATCTATATGCTTTATCAATGATGCAAAGGCATTTGACTGTCGATTACAACAAATTATGGATAACATTGTGAAGAATGGGAATACCAGAGCATTTAATTATACTCATCAGGAATCTGTACATGGTAGTTGTTCAAACAGAACAAAGAAAACACCATCTGGTTTAAAGTTAAGAAAGGTATACATCAAGGCTTTATCCTTTCACCATACATCTTCAATCTCTATGCTGAGCAAATAATCCAAGAACCTGGACTTTATGAAGAAGAACATGGCATCATGATTGGAGGAAGACTCATTAACAACCTAGATTAAGCAGATGACACAACTATGCTTGCTGAAAGTGAAGAGGATCTGAAACATTTGTGATGAACATCAAAGAACATAGCCTTCAGTATGTATTGTGCCTCAACATCAACAAAACAAAAGTCCTTACAACTCTGTCAATGTGGAACTTCATGAAAAATGGAGAAAAGATGGATGCTGTTCAAGATTTTGCTTTACATGGTTCTATAGTCATCACCCATGGAAGCAGCAGTCAAGAGATCAATAGAGGCATTGCATTGGGAAAAGCTGTCACAAAAAGCCTCTTTAAAGTATTGAAAAGTAAATCCATCACATTGAAGATGAAGGTGGGCCTGATTCATGCCATGCTATTTTCGGTTGCATCACAGAGCTGTGAAATCTGAACATGGAATAAGACAGATAGGAAAAGCATTGATTCTTTTGAGTTATGCATGCTGAAGATGAATATTGAATATACTATGGACTGCCAAAAAAAAAACAAGAAATCTGTCACAGAAGAAGTGCAACCAGAATGCTTCCTGGAAGTGAGGATGCCTATACTGCATCTTACATATTTTTGACACATAGTCAGGGTGGACCAATCCATGGAGAAGGACATGATGTTTGGGAGAGTGGCAGGTCAATTATAAAAAAAAAAAAAAGTTGACCCTCAACTAGATGGGTTGACACTGTGGCTGAAACAATGAACTTAAACATAAAAATGATTGTGTTCCTGGCACAGAATCAGAGAGGTGGGGTTGTACATGTTGTTGTTAGGTGCCATCGAGTCAGTATCTGGCTCATAGCATCCCTTCATCCAACAGGCAAAGAACTATTATCTGTGCTTCTTGCTATTCATAGGGTTTTCAATGGCAGATTGATTTTTGGGAGTGGATTGCTGGGTCCTCCTCCCAAGTGTTTTACATAAGGTCACTATAATTTGGACCTAACTTGATGGCACATGAAACTTTTGGAGGATACCTCATATCCAAACTATAACACCATTGTAATATGGCAATGGGATCTTCATACTTATTCTATGTGTGTGAATTATTTTTTATGGTATATCAAAGTCCATAACTTAATAATTGTAAACAACTACAATCATTTATTTAATCAATGAGTCTTTTGAACAGCAGTACTAATTTGGCTTGGTTAAAGGGTTCTTCTACTTGGCTCAGTTGGACTCACTCAGGCATTTAAGTTTAGGTGATGGTCTTTTGGGAAATTCTGCTCCTGAAGACTGCTGGATGTTATGTACAGGGGCAATTGGAGCAGCGCTGTGTCTTGTATCTTCCAGAAAATGAATCTGAGCTTGTTCACGTGGCAGCTCAGGGTTTGAAGAGAGTGAATAGAAACTAAGCCACCACATGAATGAGGTTGCTCCGGTCAGGAACTTTCACAGATTCATCTGCAACCCATTGTCTAAAATAAGCCACAAGCAAACCCAATTCAAGATATGTGTAAAACACCCCACCTCTTGATGATGTACACAGAATCATGACCATCTTTATTATCTGCTATAGTACATGTACAGGAGAAGGCATGTGCAAAGCAATCCAGAAACAGTCACTGAAAACCCTTTGAGAGTTGCCATGAGTTGGACATGACTTGAAGGCACCTAACAACAACACAGTACATGTAAATGAAAATGCAAATGATGTTTTTTCTTTTTTATTTAATTATGCTTTTCAACTTTGCATTGTAATTCAATTAAGTTACACCCATGTAGAGGTCATACTTATACCTCAGACATGCTAATTTAACAAAAACTTGTACAAATAAGTCTTTTCAAACTCAGCGCTAATACAGATTTGGAAGAATGCTCATGGTCTATATACAAGCATATTTTCAGTCAATCCAAATAGAAACTGCAGTGAGGCAAGCCAAAGACTATTTGAATTTGCTATGGATTCTCCAGAGTTAACATACCATCGTGGTTCCTCAAGGAGAGCTCTTCAGAATAATCACTCTAAAATATGCTAGTTCTGTACCTCTTCAGTTTCCAAACCCTGCTTTGGTAAATGCTAACTGCCAAGCATCTATAGAAGGATCTCTGGCAACTTAATATCTCCTGTGTCCTATCTGTAAAGTAGTCTAGTAGGTTCAATTCTTGTGAATGAAAATTCAGAAAACAGGTTAGTGGACATTTTTCATTCTTGGGAGTAATAAGGGGAGATCAAAGTTGTATGTCTGTATAGTTTGGGATGCCCGATTTATCATGGAAGCTGTGGGTTTTAAGTGTTCGTAAAACCTGAGTTGAGTTTAATTTTAAGCTGCTCGATTATATATACAAAAAAAAAAAACAAAACCCTTTTGCCTTCCCAGCTGCAGTCTCTCACATTAACCCTTGTTTTGAAACTAATTAAACACATAGAGCATATTTAAAATAAAATTACTGATCTGTTTGCCCTCTTCTCCATCTGTAATATCTTGCACATGTTCTCTTGCCTTGAGACAAGCTTGAGTTTAAGGAAATAAAGATTTCTTAAATGAATTCATCTTTACCTCATTCCTGGCAGCTGGGGGATCCCCTCTTCTGCCTTGTGTTTTGCAATCAGGATTAATACTTGAATTTAATATATTATTGTTATTTCTACCACAATCTTCCAAGCTACCAGTTTCCCACATGGCTCTTTTGATCTATCATTCAAGTGTATATACTATTTAAAATTGAAAGCTATCTTTTCCCTTAGTCCCACCAGAAATATTTTATAGAAAAAACCACAAACCTTCTCAGGGCTTCTTCTAAGCTGATTTTAATTGACTGTTCCAGCCTGGGGACAGAACAAAACAGTTGTGATTCCAGCATGGTCTCTGTGGCAGCCCACTAAAGCATTCAAAACACTCAGTGGGAGGGATCAAGGTAAGTTGGAGGCAAAGCTGATGGAAAATTAAACGTGTATTTGTCACACCAGTCAATGGTGGCATGTTCACTAGGGTTTGTATTCCTGGTGCATAATCCTAAATGTCAAAATAAATTATCCCAGGGTAAACAAGTGAGTTATCAAGGCTGACTTTTTTGACTTCCTGATTTTCACAAACTTTTTCTTTCAGAACTAAATTTATCACTAGTCAGTTCCAATGGCAGGGTAATATATATATACCACACTTGTCTTTTAGCAGAGTATGCTGATGAGGGATCATTGCTAAGAAATTCAGTCTATGTAGGAATAACCAAGACAAAAATCTATTGAAATGGTTTAACTCTTCCAGATACCAATATTCCCTTGTCAGTAGGCATTCCTGCAACTACTTCCCAGGAGATTTAATTGAAAAGCTTAAAACACATAGAATCAGTGGGGGAAAATCCCTGGGAATTTAGGAATGATGAAAAACTTTAATCTTTGTCAATGAAAAGTTGTTCTAATTTACTCTTCACACTGTGAGGTATTAGGCTATACAGCATTTACAATAGCAAGCAATTAGAAGCCTTTTTCTCTCCCTTAGCAATAGCCTTGAAGTGACCTAGTTAAAATCATGTCTATATTTTATTTTGATGTACACACTTAATTTTGTAGACTAACATTTGGTTGTTAGTGGAAATACACAGCTTTTTTCAAATTCAGGGCTTTTAATCAAAAACTAAAAACTAACTATATTCCAAGATTTTGATCTAGAATGGACAACCCACCAATAGATATTCAAGGCCTACCTGCAGAAAAAAATGACACACATTTGAAGAGAGTGCAAGTAGAATAACATTTGGTTGTTATTAGTAGAAATATACAGCCTTTTGCAAATTCAGGAGTTTTAATCAAAAGCTAAAAAGTAACTCTATATTCCAAGATTTTGATCTAGAACAGACAGCCCATCAACAGATAGAAAAGGTCTAACTGTAGAGAGAAATAACACACATATGAAGAGAGAGTACAATACTTGTGTTGGATTGGAGAAGGAGACAGGATATAAACCAGCATTGTTTTATTGATTTTTGCCTCATGGCCTTAGTTTCACAATGGTTCTCATAACTTCTTTTTATCCTTTCTTTAAATAAAGCCATGTAAACGTATGTTATTGTTGTTGTTAGGTGCCGCCGAGTCATTATCCGACTCATAGCGACCCTCATAGGGTTTTTGATGGCTGACTGTTTCGGAATTGCCTTGGGAGTGGATTGCCAAGCCCTTCTCCCATTTTTGTGGTGCTGGGAATTGAACTTGGGACCTCAGAGACTGCAGCACAGTGCTCTACCAACTGAGCCAAATCCCAGCCCATGTAAACATATAATGTCCCTAATATTAAAAAATGAGTTGGAGTTTGGCTCAGTTGGTAGAGTGCTACTCTGTACTGTGTGAGGACCCAGGTTTGATCCCCAGCACTGCAAAAATGGGAGAAGGATTTGGCAATGCATTCTTGAAGCAATCCTGAACATTTAGCCATTGAAAACCCTGTGAGGGTCACTATGAGTCAGACCCAACTCTATGACACCTAACAACAACAACCTAACAACAAAATTGAAAATAACTGTTTAATTGTAGAAATTATTCAAGGGGGATGGTTATTTCTTCAACTTCCTTTCATATATATTCCCAACTACATTGTTGTTGTTGTTGTTGTTAGGTGCCGTCGAGTCGGTATCCAACTCATAGCGACCCTCATAGGGTTTTCAATGGCAGACTGCTTCGGGATTGCCTTGGGAGTGGATTGCCAGGTCCTTCTCCCATTTTTGTGGTACTGGGAATTGAACTCGGGACCTCAGAGACTGCAGCGCAGCGCTCTACCAGCTGAGCTAAATCCCAGCCCCCCAACTACATATCTTCACTTATTCATATGTTGACTAATACAATAGTCTTTAAAATATACTGTCAAAATGTAATTTTCAGGAGTTGAAAGAAATAACAAGCCTAAAAATATAACTTAGAGTTTGTTATGGATTGAATATGAAATGTCCTCCACAAGTTTATGTTTTGAATGCCTGATACCCAGATGATGGTGCTATTTTTGGAAGTTCTAGGAGCTTTGGGAGGTGGTCATGGTCCCTAGCTGAAGGAAGTTGGTCACTGTGAGTGGTTGCTTAGGGGTATATTACCTGTGGCCACTTTCTATCTTGATCTCTGCTTCCTGGTCTGCCATGAAGTGAACTGAGATGTTCATGATATCACTGCTGCCATAATGGACTGAACTCTCTAAAACCGTGGGCCAAAATAAATATTTCCTCCCTTAAGTTGTTCTGCTAAGTATTTTGGTCATAGCAACAAAAATGTAACTAACAAAACTGGTGCCAGAGGAGTGGGATTGTTGCTGTGACTAAATATGACAATTTGGTTCTTAGGTCTTTGGAACTGGCTTGCAGGATGAATATGAAAGAGTTTAGAGATGCAGACTAGAGATGCCCTAGAATGGTGTAAGCCAAGTTTAATGTGCAATTCTGGTGAGAACTCAGAAGACTAGAATGCTGGTAGACATGTAGACAGTAAAGACTGTGCACATGAAAATTCAGGTGGGAACAAAGACTTTATTGGGAATTGGACTAGACACCATTCATGTTACATTCTGGCAAAGAATTTGTCTATAACTTGTCTGTATCCTCAGTCTTTATGGAAAACCAAGTTTAAAGGTAACAGATTGATTAACATTGTAGAGAAAAATTTCAAGACAGCATAGCATTCAGACTGTGGTATGATTATTGCTGGCTTCTTTTAGTCGGATTTATAGTCATGATTAGAAGCAAAAAGTAGAACAGATTTACAATCATCCAGTCTGGCCAGAAAAGAAATAAGTTGAAAGTTGTGGAAAAGGAAGATGTGGTTGTTAAAAAGATTAGAACCATTAAAGAGAAGCCAAGCTCTCTGTACTTGGACAGTAGAAAATTGACCAGATCCCACTCATATCAGATTCCAGGATGTAAAACCATAAACTCATTTGAAAGACTTTCCTTTAAGGAGAGAGAGCCACTAGTGTGCTTAGCTTGCACAGGCTCATCTAGGGAAGTGGCTTTTGGGGTTCAGCTGCCCAGGCACTCAGAGACTGATACAGGCATAGTCCAAAGGGTCCCAGATAATGCTTTAGTTGTTGGCAGACCTTGCTGTTATCCATATGCTGCTGTTTTTTTCTGGCCTACAGAATGTGAGAGTTACAGGGTCATGGCAGCATCCACTCAGATTTCTAAGGAAGGCTTGGAAGGCCAGGCAAGGTAGCAGAGTTTGATTCCCTGAAGGTAGCCCTTGAGAGTACAATGCATGAAGCCATGAGGGTGAAGCCAAAGATACAGTGGCAACCCCACAATATTGGAGATGCAATGAGCATGGAATGTCTGGCAAGGAAAGCCACAGCAATGAGTGGACCAAGCTCTAGGAGGAGGCCATGTGGGCTGCAGCTGGCAAAGACATAGGGATGGGGCTACTAAAACCCACTGGACCTCAAATCACACCACCAATTCATCCAGATTCTGGACATAGAATTACAGGATTTAATGTTTGTCCTGCTGGGTTTTGGTCTTGCTTTGGTCCCATCCTTGCTTTCTACGGCCCACTTTCTCTCTTTGGAATGAGAGTATTTACTCTGTGCCATTGTATATTGGAAGTATATAACTTTCTTTTCAATTCTATAGGAGCTCACAGCCAAGAATTATTTTGAGTCTCAGGAGAAACTGTGAGCTTGGGCTTTTGGACAATGTTGTACTCATTAAGATTTGGGGGACAATTGGAGATAGACTCATTTTGCATTATGAGATGACCATGAGCCTTTGGGGGCCAGGGGAAAAATATTATGGATTGAATTTTAAATGTCCTCCTTAGTTTCATGTTTTGAAGTCTTGGTCCCCAGTTGGTGGTGCTATTTTGGGAGACTGTGGAAACATTAAAGGGTGGGACCTAGACAGAGAGTAGGTCACTTGAGGTGGATACTTGGATATGACCCATGGATTCTTCTTGTCTCACTCCCTGCTTCCTGGCCATGAAGTTAACAGCTCTCATCTGCCATGTGCTCCCACTACCATGGCCTTCTTCCCAAGGTCTTGGGACCAAATGACCATGGATTAAACTCTCTAAAACTGTGAGCAAATTATTATCCCCCTTAAGTTTTCTAACAGGTATTTTGACACAATGACACAAAAGCAATTAATACAAAGTAAACAAAACCATAAGCAAAGCTCATTTCCAATAGAGCCATCAGTGTTAAGAAGTCAATATTGAAGGAGCTTACGGGATAGAAATTGTATCAGCTCAATCAAGGTGGAGGATGAGAAGCAATATTCCCTGAGATTAAAAACATAACCACAGTCTGAATTCCCACAGTTATTTGACTTTGGTTCTGTTTTGTTAAAGAGATATTAATGGCTACAAACAAGTTTGGACAATAGTATTGGTGAACTAGGCCTGTCTTCTTTTGAACATCAAAAATTGTGTTAATTTTCTTTTTGAGACACAAATGTGACTTCATATTATATCCTTACAAAAAATGGAGTCTGTATTCATTTCTATTTCTTTCATATATCATTGTTCAGATCTCTATGTTAGCATTTACTATGTTATACTCTGTTGTTGTTAAGTGCTAAGAACTCATGTCCAACTTGTAACGACCCTCATAGGGTTTTCAGTGGCTGATTGTTTAGAGATTGTCTTTGGGTGTGGACTACCACATCCTTCTCCCATTTTTTGGTGGTGCTTCAGATCAAATCCAGGTCCTCAGAAAGTACAGACTACTGTTCTACCAACTGAGCTAAACCCCATACTCTAGTTTATCTAGCTACCATTCCTTTACGTCCTCCTCTGCTGCCTCCCAACTAAAGTAGGAGTTGGCCATTTGAAAGGAAGGAGCCATTTGAAAGGAGGGGGCATTGTATTTATCTTTGTATATCCAGTGCCTACTAAATGGTAAGAGTTCATAGTGGGAGATTTTTGCTGCTCTAGTCTGGGTGGTGCACTTGCTATTGCTGTGGGTAACATTCTCATAGGGACTCTTTCTTAATACCGTTTAATTTCATTTGCCAAATAAGTTTTTAATTTCTAATATGTTTTAGGTTCAATGCTAGGCATGAAGCATATAACAGTGAATAAAAGTCTTTACCTCCTGGAACTTACAATGTAATAAAGAAACAGATTTGAAACAAATGATTCCACAAACAACATTTTGAATTTAATTGTGGTAAATGCTAAAATGCTATGAGAGCTGAGAGCACAGAAGACAAGAAGGTATTCTTTGTATAATTGGTAGGTAGTTCACACTTGTGGAGTGTGCAACAGTTGACTGAGTGAAGGAACATTCCAGATATAGGGAGCAGCATTAAGACAAGGCCTAAGTTGAACATGAGGGTTGGAGAAGCTAGAGCATAGTGACTTAGGTGGAGAGTAGTGGATGATGAAGTCAGAGAAGTAAATTTACTAGGACAAAATTATCTTTGACCTCAAAAGCCACTTTATCAATGAGTCAATGTTCCAAGAGTATGGTGTGTTGAGTGATTCATAAGGGATTAATATGATCATATTTTAATTTTAAGATCATCTTAGCTTTAATACAGAGAGTGGAACAAAGATAAATGTGAGGTGACAGAAGAGTATTGTGATAGTCCAGGAAAGGTGACTGTGGAGGTGTGGTTCAGGGGTAGCAGCAGCAGCTGAGATAGAGACATGAGAAGTATAAACAGATCACAATGAGCTAATTCATCATGACTTATTCATTGAATATGCAGTAAATAGAGGAGAGGATAAAGTCTAGGCTAATTCTGTTCTTGTCCAAATATTTAAGCCTCCCTCATAAAATGAACACTGTGCTACAACAAAACAACAGGAGAGGTCAAGGTATTCAAATATTTTTCAAAAATAAAGTCTTTCTGATTCCTGATACTTTCCCATAATGGCTCAAATGATGATTTAAAAATAAGTACTAGATACTTTGTCTCACTAATAGTTTCAGACATATTATAGGGGCTTAGGCTTTTGCATAGTAGAGGCAACAAGGTAAAAAACAAAATCACCTGTAAGGAACCTTGAGGAGGCTTTGGCAATTCTGCTTATCTAAGGAGTAATATCAGTATTATTGCTATAGCCCTACCTCATAGATACAGGTGGGTTTTTTGTTTGTTTCTTTCTTTCTTTTATGATTGGAGCATAGTGTTATGAATTCAAAGACAATGAAACCCACTGTTTCTAGGGTTTGTTTTCATTTTGAGTGTCCACCATTGTAGCATAAAATACATTTCAAAGACTGCCTAAAAGCCTTAACCTGAAAGTGATGTAGACACCCCTCCTGTGCATAACACAGACTTGTTCACCATTCCCTCCCATCTCAGCACCATCCCATTATCAAAACATTCTATATTCTGCATGAATACTTGGGGAAAACAGGGGAAAGGGAAAAAATCAATGAAATATAACCCATGATTGCATAGGATTTTTGTTGTTGTTGTTAGGTGCTCTCAAGTCAGTTCTGACTCATAGCAACCTTCAATATTAATTAAAATTCCTACTTTTTTATTTTCTACTCTTCTTCACATGGTCCTATAAAATATATAAGTGATGAACATGTAAGCAAAAGTGATTTAATAGTTGAATAATGAAAATAGTAAAAGATTTATTACTCTGTACCCCACCAACATTTATAAATAAAGAAAAAAATTCTACCATTCTACATACTAAATAAGCCCTTGTCAAGACAGGTAGAAGTTTAGATTGCTTCTCTAGCTGTGTCCTATATTTTCTTACTTGCTTGTGAACTTTTGTCTTGATATCTTTAATGCATAACACCTAAAAATTAGCACGCTAAGCATCCTCATGTGTTGGTTGAAATTCCTATTTCAATTCACATGTGCCTTGCAACTGGCTAGTCTCCACACATAACACAGAAGGTGTCTAGCATACAGTGAAAAAGAGAAGGATCCATCCTGGAAGGATAAAATTCATTATACTGTTAAAGGCTTTCTTGGTGTTAGGTGCCATGGAGTTGGATCCAACTCATAGCAATCCTATTTATAGCAAAATTAAACACTTCCCAATACTGTGTCATGCAAACTATCTCTATTTTCATGTGTTCCCATTATAGATGTCACTGTGTTTCTTATTTTGAGTTATGCCACATCAGCAACTGGATGTTCCAAAGGCTTTACTCCATTCCTGTCATTCAGGTCAACTCTACTTTGAAGAGGCTACTCATCCCCAGTAGTTTCTTTTTTTTTTTTTAATTAGAAATTTTTAATGTACATCATAATGTGATTCATTTTGACATGCTTTTCATTGTGACATTTTCATATATGGATTTGGATAAACATTATTCATATATGCTAACCCTTACCCTCCCCTATACTTACCCTCCTCCCCCCCTTCCCATCTAAGTATCCCATCTAAGTCTTCTCTATCTTTTACTTAGTAGTATTTTTCTATATGTCCTTGGGTTCCAGTTCTGTTTAAGATAGAAACTTTTCCTGTAGTGGTCTTTGTTTTTATCTTGTTAGAACAATTATATACGATTTCTAGTTTATTTATATTGACATCATTCCTATCTTCCCCCCCTTTTATTATGATCTGACCTTTGAATAGGATTATTCCTTCTTGTAATTTTGAATCAGCTCCCTCATATGAGTGAGAACATGTGTTGTTTCTCTTTCTGAGCTTGTGTTCATTCACTCAAAATAATTTTCTCTAATTCCATCCATTTTGCTGTCAATGGTCTTATTTCATTTTCCTTGATTGCTGAGTAGTATTCCATTGTGTATATATACCACAGTTTTTTTATCCATTCTTCTGTTGAAGGGCACTTTGGTTGCTTCCATATCCTTGCTATTGTGAAAAGCGCTGCATTGAACATGGAGATGCAGGTGTCTCTGTGGTATGATGACCCATCTCCCTTTGGGTAAATTCCCAACAGTGTTATAGCTGGGTCATACGGTAGATCTATTTTTAGTCTTTTGAGGTACCTCCATATTGATTTCCACAGTGGTTGCACCAATTTACAGCTCCACCAACAAAGTAAGAGGGTTCCCTTTTCCCCGCAACCTCGCCAGCATTTGTTGTTGTTTGTTTTATTGATCTTGGCCATTCTTACTGGTGTAAGGTGAAATCTCAGCATTGTTTTGATTTGAATTTCCCTAATGGCTAGGGATGTTGAGCACTTTTTCATGTGTTTCATGGCTTTATGGACCTCTTCATTTGAGAACTGTCTACTCAGTTCCTTTGCCCATTTGTGTATTGGGTTGTTTGGTTTTTGGGTTTTTTTTTCTTGAGTTCTTTATAAATTCTAGTAATTAGACCTTTGTCTGATGTATAAAATGCAAAGATTTTTTCCCATTCCATGGGGGTTTCCTTGACTCTGTTAATTGTTTCTTTTACTTGGATGGGAGACCCCAGTAGTTTCGTAAATGCCTTCCACTTTCTGGCACTGTATCTGACTGTGCTTCTCTGCTATTCATAAGCTTTTCAATGGCTAATTGTTTTGGGAGTGGGCTGCCAGGTCCTTCTCCCTGGTCTTAGTCTGGAAGCTCAGGTGAAACCTATCTACCATGAATGGGCCTAATGGTAATTGAAATACTGATGGAATAACTTTCAGCATCACAGCAACATGCAAGCCCCCACAGTATGACAAGCTGACGGACATGTGGGGATAGGAAAGTCTAGGTGTTACAAAATATGAGAACCAACACAAAGCAACTAAATCCAGACAAAAGTGTGATGAATATAAGAAACCCAAGGAGCAGGTTTAGGTAATAGTGACAAAGAGATGTGTAATGTTATAGATTTAAAAATTAAAAACATTTTGTATAGAATGAACAGCAATATTGGCCAAGGCTTGTTTGCAGACATTCTTTCAGTATCCAGGTTATCACTTTTACATTGGTTCTTCCCATTTCCAAGCCTACTTTTATGGCATCCACTACCTACTTGCTGTGGGAAAAGAATCTTATTACTGAGATTGGTAAGTAGTTGGAGTGAATTTTCTTGTACTTATTGCTAATTGTGTTGTGAAGACAGCAGAGCATTTCAGTGGTTGTGATCCTTGCTAGGGGCTGAACAGTCTCATGCTAATATATATTTTTCTTCAATGGGTCACACTGAAGGTGCTACTCTGTCTTCCAGAAGAAATAAGATATTTAATTTATTTTAGAAATTTGATGGGAATCTGGGTGCCATGGTAAAAACCTGTAATCCCAGCTACTAGGGAAACTGAGAAAGAAGAGTGAGTTTGAGGCTAGAGGCAGCCTATGCAACTTAGCTAGACTTTGCCTCAAAATACAAGATAAAAAAAATTAGAAAAGGGGCTGGAGTGTAGTACTGTGATAGAGCACCTCCTTAGCATGTGCAAGGCCCTATATTGGACCCCTGAATACTACCAAAAAAAAAAAAAAAACCTGCAGGCTGATTGGAAATTTTCAATTCAGACATGTTAGTGTTAAACTTTCAATTGTGGAATTCTAATTAGATTGTTATTAAATTTTAAAATATTATGTTACTGATCTAGCTATGTCTGATTACCTTCTAATTACTTTCAAAGTTGATTTTATGCAATTAGTATGCACCTATGTCTCATCTCCTGTCTCTACAAAGAGCATGGGTGCCCTATGCTTCCAAGCAACCTTGATTTAAGTGAATGGATTACTTCTATTGCTCCCATTTAAGAACTTCACAATTACCTTTGAGGACCTGGTTGAGGAGGAAGGAGGTATGGTACAGAGGAGTCATACTTTTCAATATGGTTTCATTTTGTTGTTAATAAGACATTAAAATTGAGGAATAATTGTAATATGTAGCTTATTAAATGTTTTAGGATGCTGAAAGGAAAAATATATCCACCTGTAACACACATAGGATCTTTCCTATAGGTCACTAAATGCATGATATATCTGTAATATTATTAGAACAGATTTTCCTAGGGTATGGTTGTTGTTTTTAGGTGCCATTGAGTCAGGTTCAACTCATAGTGACCCAACATACAATAGATAATACACTACCCAACACTGTGCCATGTCCAGCATATTATCAGTAGTTCTCTGCTATTCATAGGGTTTTTGATTGTTAATTGTTTTGGGAGTGGGCTGCTGGGCCCTTCTCCCAAACCTACAGCACCTGCTATTCCCAGGTGATCTCCCAACCAGGCCTGAACTTGCTTAGCTTCCAAGTTCTTATGAGATTGGATGCTGTAGGCTCTTTCTCAGAGTAAGACACATAAAATGAAACATTGATATCTCTTTCACACACTCTCTCTCTCTCTCTCATAAAATATACCTTGATTTATTTTATTTATTTATTTATTTATTTATTTATTTATTTATTTTTTATTTTATTTTATTTTATTTTTTTTTACCAATTTAGAGAATTTGTTCAAAATGATGTTAAAATATAGGGTATGGCATGCACTGAATTCACTTTGGGAGATTGTGGGTTGGGGAGATGGAAGAACCTTTCAGAGATAAAATTTCTTCTTGCTACTTCTTCTAGCTTTCTAAAATGTGAGTGACAACAGAGATGTACTCATTTGTTAATAGTTAGCATTCTCTCCAGCAGCTTATCTAAGGTAGTCTTTTAATTAGATTACGCTTCCTCCATTAGAAGTTTACATATTTTATAGTCGGTTTTTTCTCTATGTAAGACACATCCATTATACCAAGTTTTATTAAAATAATTAGGGTCCTTGGGAAATACTTTACGTTAATTTTAAATATTTAGCTATTTGGTCTTTTCAAAGAGCTCTATGTTCAGGCCATACTTATTGAGTGACTACCATGTGCTGGATCCTCTGCTCTGTGTCAGATCCAAGATGTATTAGAAAACTCAGAATTTGGCCTAGTGCAGTGGTGCGTGCCTATAATCCCGACGGCTTGGGAGGTGGAGGCAGGAGGATCACAAGTTCGAGACCAGGGGTAGTCTGCATAATTTGGTGAGACCCTGTCTCAAAAAAAGTAAAAAAAAAAAATGGGCTGGGGTACAGATCAGTGGTCCAGCACTTGCAGAGCAAGGCCCTGGGTTCAACCCCCCAGTACTGAGAGGGAAAAAAAAAAAAGAAATTCAGAATTTGTAATGAATCTGGCAATTGACATGAGAGTTAGTTATCTTCCTTGACCATACACCTTCATTACAAGCTCCTAAAAAAGTGGCTCTGGTTAGATTTCTACATCTATGCATGGTTGTAAATGCTTTCAATTAAAGAAAGTTTAAGTTTCTAGGAAGACATATGTATTTCAAGATCTGCCCCAAATATGGCTAGCAGCCCTCACTTTCTCGTAGCTCAGTCTGCCAACAGTAATGCTCCGGACTGAGTGTAAAAACAACACTTTAATGGCAAGGAATTATTTAAACTAGCAGTACACTGCACTTTCAGACTAGAAGCAGAGCCTTTTTAAATGCCATTTGCAGAACAGAAGGATTTCTTGAATGTTGAGAAAGTGTCAATGTGTCTGACATTAATTTAATTGGAAAATATTAAAACTTTTGGCAAACTGATAGTTGTAGGAAACTAATGTTTAATTAGTACTTACTATGTGCTAATTGCCAAAATAAATATAGTCTGCAGATGACTTAAATTTCATAATGACCCTAAGATGCTGGTGTGTTGAAAGCAAATTACTCTGTAGTATCATCATCTGCCTCACCCAAATGCCCATCTTTGTCATTACCAGAACAAAGAAACCTTTGCTTCTTGTCAGATATTGCCATTAATACTTCTGATAATGACCAGGTAATTTTTTTTTCCACAGAGGTATCTACAGCTCTGTGACAAGGAAATGAGTCCTTTTATACTGGAGGAAAAGACACTGTATAAATTGGTTCTTACATTTCTGTTTCTTAGGTAGCAGAGTTATAGACCTAGTCAAAGAATTCTTGTAAAGTCAGAATCCAGCTCCATTGTGCACTGCAGTTAGGGTAACTAGTACAAAGATGAAGAGCGTGTACTTGAGGTCTAACTACCAGGGTTTAAATCTAACTCTTCTACTAAATCTTACTCTACTACTAAATCTTATTCGACTGTTTGCTAACACTATGACCCTGAACAAGTAATTTAGCCATTCTTGGCATCAGCCACATAGTGAGAATAGTGATAGCACTTAACTCATAAGGTTGGGATAAGAAGTAAAGCCACGGGGCATATAAAGCATGTAGTCTAATGTCTGGTATATGATAAGGGCTCAAGAAATAGTAACATTTTTATGCCCTCATGTTATAAAACAATCAATATCATTAAAGGATGGGACTTTCTCATTATTATTCACACAACTAAGTAAAGAAGCTGCTTTGCTTGGGATACTGAAAACTGCTCTTAGATTTGACTTTAATCCCACACTGAAGTCTGTGTTTCTATGGTTATCTCTGTGTTGCACACTATGTCCTTGTGTTTGTCAGTAATCAGAAAACTTAGAGCTGGAACAGGCTAGGACTTCACCACTGGTCTCCAAAGTGGAGTAAAGTTGCTGGGAGAAGAAACCAGAACCAGATGGAAGACTGATCACCTGTAGTTCCTAAAGACTGAATTTGGCTTTAAAATTTTGCTTTACCAGGATAGCTTAGTGAGGAAAGTAGGAATCTAAAGAGCATAACAATCTCCATTGGGATTGAAACATATCCTAGAAACAGGCCTAATGTCTTGCCTAGAACATAACTGAACTTCTTACTTCATCACTTCCTTTATTCACTCTTTAATTGTACTAAGTCATTGTGTGTGTGTATTGTGTTCATGTAATCTTACACCTCTACCCCCTCTTTACTCCCGGAAACCCTGTGCAAGAGATATTGTTATCCCCATTTTAGACAAGGAAGCTGATGTTCAGATTATTAACTCTCTTACCCAAAGCTAGTTGATGACAGAACTAAGACTTGAATTCTAAGATCTGTTTTCTTCTGTTGTTTTGCTGGGCATCCAGGCAGTACAAGCTGTCAGTGAGTAGAGTGGTATCAAGACAGATGCCTTTTGTTCTGGGCTGAGTCATTGTAGTGATTGGGTGTGCTGCAACCAGGGATCCTTCCACTGGTGTTGATGTCTTATCTTCACTAACAGTAGAGGAAATTGTGACATTGAAGGCTAATGCCCATGTCATAGGTTACTCATAGGGTTGGAAACATGAACCAATGACATACTATTTTCCATAGGATTATCTTAAGAATTATATAAGGACCCTCTGTGTACTTGGCTAAGCATCTGGCAGAGTGGGGTAGGGAACAGAGATGGAAATGGAGATGCATGTTAAATAGTCTTGGCATATTTCTAGTCTGAGTGCTGAACATTACATATAAGAAAGTATGGTTATTCCAGGAACAGGTATAAATGACGAGTGAGTGATGCTTCTAAGTTCTTTTAAAAACCTAAAGAAAATGAGTTTAATTAGTATGATTCTGGGGCCCACACAGGTTATCTCTTTTAGAAGTAATGTTAAGTCCCAAACCAGATTACAACAAATTCTTTAAAATAGCAAATGTGCCATGAGTGTTGTGTGTACATCCACTTTCCTCACTACTATTGCTTTTCAGAAGCCACTAATTTTCTCTTAATTAATATTTCATCAGATTATACTTTTAGGTCCAAGAAAGTCTAGGAAATAAATACAATAGTAAAATGACAGCATAATCATTATTAGTTAATTAAAAACAGATCCTAATCTTGATGTGATATGCAATGTACAATTACTCCTTTATATGAATTTCCCAACACATATGTCTTCTTTATTCCTTCCTCACTTTGACTTTATAGTAGGTCAGTTCCAGGCTTTTCAATTATTATAGTTAACACTTGCAAGAAAAAGTAGTCACTATTGATTAATAGGTATATCTGATGACTTTTTCAAGGTCACAAATTTATTAGATTTGGTATGTATGACCTAAATATGACAGCATTATTTATAATTGAGAAAGAAAGAGGGTAACATTGAAATTATTACTGTTTACTTTGCACCCAGCACTGTGCTTGGTATTTAATATGTGATAATTTATTTTATCTTCACAGTAGACAGTTCTAACCTGGAACCATAAGGAGGGGTTCTGGGAAGCATAATTCCTGACTTTCCCTCTGATGTACAGGTACATTTATAATGAGGTGGCATCTTTGATGTACTTCAAAATGGCAATACATTATAATCTATTAGAAGAAGGCAGAACTGCTTTTCTTGCCATCTGACCATTCAGAGTCTTTTCATACTTATAACTAAAGCACCTTCTTGAGAGAGGTTCCCACCATTGCTCAGTGACACAACCACGTAAGGGGACTGAACACTCCTTACAGCAACCAAGCGTGATCTACAACAGTCAAAAGAAAGATTACAGAGCCCTGAAGGGCTTTTCTGCTGCATCCGATCCTGCAAATCTGGGAAGCTAAGCAGGGTTGGGCCTGGTTAGTACTTGGATGGGAAACTGCCTGGGAACACTAGATGCTGTAGGCTTGGGAGAAGGACCCAGAAACCCACTCCCCAAAAAACAATTACCCATTGAAAACTGTATGAGTAGCAAAGAAGCACTGACAATAGAGTTTCTCCTGTTGTGTGGAGGGTCACTATGAGTTGGACACCAACTCGACAGCACCTAACAACAACAAAGGGCTTTCCTGGAGCAAGTACTCGGGCTATCAGCCTACAGGGTTATCCTTATATTCACCAGTAGGATGTCCTGTTTGAGAATCTTGTTCTTAGATACAATATTTAGCAACGTGTGACAGTCTCAGAATATGATCCTTCTTTTGGAGGTAGGCAATGAAAGCTAGGCTGTGTTTTTAATTTAGTGGGGTAGCAAATAAGGCAGGAGAGACCTGTAATATCAAAGACTGGTGCTAGGAGGTAACCACCAGGGCTATGGGGGCACCAAAGTATATGGCAAGGGAGCAACAAGTGTGAGTTATAGAGGTGATGTCAGAGGGATAATTGAAACCTACACACACAAGCCTTAAAGTGCAAATTGCATCTAGAATTGTGGCTCTGATTTACCTGACTAAAGGATGTCAAGGAAGGAGGATAATCAAGAGAAAGAAGAAACTATGAGTCAGAAAAGTCCAGAGTGAGAGAAAGACATCAAGGGAGGGATAATAGACTGTGGGGGTTGAAGGGAAACATTGCCTGTATTTACTTGGGCTATTTCTCATTGTGAAGTGGAAAATACAACTTAGGTTTTCCTAAAGAACTAAATAATACAACTTCAGATTGAAGAAACCAAATAAAAATATCTTTAAAAGCCTAGTTCATTCAGTCTTTCAAAGGCTCAATTATTGGTTCATTTATTTACTGCCATTTTCAAAGTGTCTCACAGAAAATACCTATCCAAATATTATGCCCATGATTTATCACTTTTGGCTTACAGCTTTGTAAGAATGAAAATTTTCTATTAAGATATGACACATGCTAATATAGCCTTAGAGGCCTAACCCTCAATCAGACACTCAATAGCAAGATTTTTTAAATTCTGACACTTCATAATCATATTGAAGGTTTTACACAGAGTTTGGTCTCAGACTGGTTATACCTGTGATATTATGACTTATGGTCCCATTACTAATTTGAGATAAGGTCTTTTGAATTCAACAGCTGAAGGTGATAGCTTAAAAGTTCTTTATATCTTAATAAAGTTTCAGAAAGTGATATTTCTCTTTCTTTTTGTTTTTTTCACCATTGATGTATTTCAAAAACCATGGTGGGTGGCTTTGGAGCACTCCACCTACTTCTGGCAAGAAGGCATACCTCAATAAAAATTAAAACAGAGGTTGAGAGTATGATAGCATGTGCCAAGCATAAAAATCAGATCTAATTAAGAAACTTTCTAAGATCAAGAAGTCCAATGTGTAATCAGAAAGCAGTACCTTAATTGATACTTGACTCCCATCAAATTCTATTTAATGGAAATAATAAAAGTATTCCCTGAGTGCTTTTCATTGCAGATTGATTCTGCATCATTATGTATTCTTTCATTCTTGATTTTTCTTTTTTGTCTTGCTGGGTAGCCCAGACTGGCCTTGAACTCATGATCCTTCTGCCACTGCCTCCTAAATGCTACGATTACAGGTGTGTGAATTCACATCGACTTACATTAGCTGTTTTTGTATGGCATAAAAAGCCTACTTTAGGGAAAAATATTGCCACCAAACAGTGTATTCAGGCTATACCCTCATCCAGCCCATTTTTGTGTATTACTTCATTTATTGACAACACTTCTAAAATGTAGGGATTGCATTTCCCTTTGTACAGAGGAGGAAACTGAGGTTCAGCCATATTAAGTAGCACACTTCTAGTAAGCATCAAATCTGATATTCAAAACTGCTGTTTCTATGTATACAGCTCATTCTTTGCCAGAATTCCATAAAAGCTCTCTAGGTTTTTGTATTTGAAGCTACTCTTAAATATTATAGAATATAATATCCTTCTTTTTAATGCTGTAAATAAATTACTCATTACATACCACTATGAAACTTATAGCCACTTTTTCTCCTTTTTTCTTTTTTGAAGATCTTTCAATGATTAATCTTAAAGGTGATATTGTTTGTTGTTATTAGGTAACATCGAGTTGGGGCTGACTCATAACAATCCCCATAGGGTTTTCAATGGCTGATTGTTTTGGGATTGTATCAGGAGTGGACTACCACATCCTTCTCCCATTTTTGCTGTGCTGGGGATCAAATCCAGGTCCTCAGAGAGTGCAGCACAGAACTCTACCAACTGAGTTAAAGCCAATTAAAGATGGTATCTTCAAAATAATTTTGTATACTAGCAAGATGTAAAGGAAATGTGAATGTGAAAGAATTCCTTTATCAGTAGTGAATCTTAACCAAAGGTGACTTTGCTTCTCCCATCTGGAGATATTTGACAATGTATGGAGATATTTTTTGGCTGTCACAAATATGCACATGCTACTGCATCTAGAATGGGGCTGGGATTTAGCTCAGTTGGTAGAGCGCTGCACTGCAGTCTCTGAGGTCACGAGTTCAATTCCCAGCACCGCAAAAATGGGAGAAGGACCTGGCAATCCACTCCCAAGGCAATCCTGAAAACAGTCAGCCATTGGAAACCCTCTGAGGGTCACTATGAGTCAGATACCGGCTCGACAGCACCTGCATCTAGTGAAAAAAGGCCAGTTATGCTGCTAATTGTCCTATAATGCACTGGACAGTACCCACATCAAAAATTATCGAGCCCAAAATGTCAACAATGCTGAGGTTGAGAAAACCTGCTTTATAGTCTTGTTTTCAAGTAGTGAATCCCCTGGGAAGGAAGTTCCAGACTCAAATTAATGGAAGTGCAATTTGTGTTTTGGTCCAAGCTGCTCCCCTTTGCCATATATACTGTATTTTATTTGCTCTCATCCAACCACTGATTCCTTTTCCAGTAAGAAGTCCAAAGCTCTGCTCTCATGTTCTTCTCATGCTCTCATTAAAGTTGAAAGTACCTACAATCAGTCATTTTTCCTCACTCATGCCATACTATTGTTGAAATTTAAATGACTACACTAAATTTCTCATCACTCATTACAGTATACATCATTCAATAAATATGATCCACCATATGCAATGTTCTGTACCAGGTTTGGAGGATGCAGTGGTAGCAACTACAGATAGGATCCTGCCACAGTCCGTGACTGCAGCCTAAGGATCCAGGGTTTCCTGAAGGCGGGTGAGGAGTCGGCGGCAGTGGGTAACAGAAACACAACAGCTCGGAGGCTATGTGGATCTGTTCCGTTTATTGCTTGGATAGCTCATTTTTTATACAGTCTTTTTAGGCTTAGGTCATGTAAGTAGTAAGAATACGTGCAGTTTTACATACACGTGGCAGTCATAATAGCAGTGGAGGGTCAGGTTGACCAGAACAGCAGCCTTTACTTTTTTTCTCTAGCTGGGAACCAAGGTCTACCTTCAATAAGCACCTCTCTGTGTTAAAATTGTCAAGGAAGCTTTTGTACTGTGGGAACAGGCCTGTGTCTTCTTTTGATTGTTTTATATTTTCTCTGTAAACCTTAGCTATCATAGGTGGGGCCACTTTAGTCCAAGTAGGGGCTAACAACTCAGCCTCTTGCAGCTGAAGCATAAATCACTTAATGTTTGAGTTCCAGGGTGGAAGTTGCTGGTCAGCTTTAACTAAAATATTGTCCACATAACCTTTACAATTGGAGGTCATTACTTCTAACTCATTTACAAATTCCCTCAGTCATGTCATTCTTTCAACATTTGTTTCATTAGAGTTTAATACAATATTAGTTATGAGTATTAGTCCTAAACACAAAGTAATCATAATAATTAGAAGCAGTAATCCTATTCCTAGAAAGCAAAAAGTACATTTTCCTTATCTTCATCCCCATCCATTTCTTGGAAGATGAGTTCCTTGAACCCCTCTTCCCCATATCCAGACCTTGTCAGACAATATGGTTAGAAATGGCTGTGGCAGGATCCCACCACTGCCTATACCCTCATGAGGGGGTAATGATCCATAAAGAAACATACAAGATAATTATCATATAGTGGTGCTTGCTTTGAAGACAGTCAAGTAGGACATTCTGACAGTAACTGGGGGAGGAAGGAGTCCCTATTGAGAAGGTAAATATTGAACTAAGATACAAATAATAAAACGAAAATAACTACTTAAAAATCTAGATGCAGAGAATCCTAGCTAAAGGGACCAGAAAAAAATCCTCTCTCTGACACAGAAATAAGTTTGGAATGTCTAAAGAATTGAAAGCCTGCAGCCATAGCCGTATGGCATCCAATCCCATCAGACCTCAGAAGCTAAGCAGGGTTGTGTCTGGTCAGTAGTTGGATGGGAGACCACCTGGGAACACCAGGTGCTGTGTGCTTGGGAGATGGACCCAGCAACCCACTCCCAAAAAAATCAATCTGCCATTGAAAACCCTATGAATAGCAGAGAAGCACTGATAATAGTGTTTTGCCTATTGTACGTAGGGTCATTATGAGTTGAATACCAACTCGAAGGCACCTAACAACAACAGCAACAAAGAATTGAAAGAATGATGGTGTGATTCTAGTGAACAGATAAAAGAATGAGAGAAGAGGCTGGAAGAGCTATACCAGACCACATCAGATAGAAACTCACATATCATGGAAGAAAATTAGACATTTGTTTTATTATAATGAAAAGCCATTGTTAGGTGCCATTGAGTCAGTATCCGACTCATAGAGACCCTCATAGGGTTTTCAATGGCTGAATGTTTCAGGATTGCCTTGGGAGTGGATTGCCAGGTCCTTCTCCCATTTATGCAGTGCTGGGAATTGAACCCAGGACCTCAGAGACTGCAGCGCAGCACTCTACCAACTGAGCTAAATCCCAGCCCCAACTGGTGTTATAACTCATACTTTTTTTTTTTTTTTTTACATGTACGCCCTGTTGTGCTTGGTAAATTTAGGCTATTCTGGTTTAGGATGTATTTCATTTGGAAAATAAATCTCATGCCCTAAGATTAGACAACCATCACCTAATTTTGGCTTGTCTCTGAGCCTTTCACCTGGCGAAGCCTGTCCTAACTTCTCTGCCCTACTTTTTTTCTAATTATCAGTTTTCCAGCAGAAGATTAAGTGATGGGGCAACAGAAAGGCCATTAGAGGGCTTTAAGCAGGAATATAAGAAAAATCTAAATGTATGCTTTGAAAAGTATCTTTGGCCTTGGAGAACATCCTGTGGGAGACACACATGAAATCAGAGTCAAACAGAAGGCTTTTCAAAGAAAGGGAAATGTTGATGCCTTAGGCCATAGTATGGCAATGCTGATGGATAAATGAGTTGTTACTATGAGTTACTTTGAAAGTGGAACTGAAAATCTTGATGATGGGCAGGATATAAGGGGCAGATATCAAAAATGATACTGATATTTTTCACTTCAGCAACTGAGTTGAGGATGATGCTAATAACTGAGATGTAGCATATGGACAGCTAAACAGGTTAGAAGGAAATGTTCTATGGTAAAAAAAAATGAAGCTTGATATGACATCCAAGTGAATATGTCAAGGCTGCAGGATAAGTCCTGACATCATGGAGAAAATTGGATTGAGATGTAAATTCAGAGTTCTAATCGTGGAAATGACTTCTAAAACCCTACAGAGAAAAGGAGGAGTCATAAAGAAACTTGGGGCAATTTGGCCTCCAGGAGTTGACATCTATCCCAGGCACCAACAATGCATAAGAGCTATTGTGTGCAGCAGAGGACACCTGGAAGATTATAATGCTTACTTAATATGTTCTAGAACAAACAAAGTATATGTATGTGTGTGTGTGTATGTGTGTATCTTTGTGTGGAGAGAAATAATGAGAAGGAGAGAGTGGCAGGGGGAGATTGCAAGCTTTAAAGTCATAAAGTAGTATTGTGAATGTAAGGCAGCATTATTCTTTTAGAGCAACTGACAAGAGAATGGAAGAAACCTGAAACACAAATAAATAGCCCACAATGCCTTCGGACAGGTTAATTTGCGTTGATCAGTTCCTTCTTGGAATCTTTTGAGTGTGGATGGTAGAATTCTTGCTTATTATCATCATCTCCTTATACATAATATGTTCTTCTAGAATCCAGGAATTTTTAACTGCTAAATTGTTAAATTTTACTCAACATTCAAGTTATATTCAATGGTTATACTTTCCAAATATCTGCATTAAATTACATCTTTCCAGACAGTTGAGTTTCTGTTATGAAACATAACAGTATTCTTTCCAGTTTTTTGTCACCTAAAATTTAATGAATGTCTTCACCTAAGTCTTAATAATAATAAAAAAGAATCTGGTCAGAGAAAGACCAAGGACCTGAAGGGTTTCACCATTTCACCAGGGATCTTCCTCACACTTCTTTTGGGAGGACCATTAATTATGCAACTACTAAGTTATAAAAGCATTGAACTCATATTTATATCTTCTATTTTTTAAACCATTTAGCTGAAATATGCTCCCACTGTCTATAAGATGTCACTAGTAGAAGAGTCTAGAGAATTCACTCAAAAATAAAACACACTCAAGATGACATAAGTTTCTATCGTAGATAATATGGCAGCTTCTAGGATTAGTGCCCTATTTCTAATTGCTCAAAAATCTTTTCCCTTAAGAATAGTCTATTTTAAAATCACACTTAGAAGTAACTTTAAGTTATCTGAGGTTTTGCTTCTTTTTAATCAAAATATTGTCCCAGTCCATTCTTTGGTACTTATTCTGCTCTCCATGTACCTTATACGTTGCTGAGAAGAAATCTACAATACACTCATATCCTCTCAGGTGCCCTGCAGGCCTACAGCTCCATTTGGAGAGTTAATTCACCTTGATTGGGCATCAATAGCATCTCACTAATATGAGCTTCCGTCTTACCAAACTGACCATCCTTTTCATTCACACTTGTGATAGAATCAAAGAAGAGTAAAGGAGTTATGTATCTGTAAATGCCAGCACATTATCAGGCAAAAGCCATTGTAATAGTTAATCTTAATTGTTGACATAAGTGGATTGAGAAATGCCTAGGAGACTTAAAACATACCTCTGGAGGTATATGTGACAGCATTTCTCAAGATGATTAGATCATGTGGGCTCTGATCTAATGAATCAATTCCCTGATGGATTCATAATATGATGCCATTATTGGGAGGATGTGAAAGGTAAGAACTGGGGCTTAGCTGTAGAAATACATCACTGGGGGCATGTTCTCAGGAGCTGTATCTTCCCTGACCAGCTCTATATGTCCTTTTCTCTGCTTCCTGGACACCATGATATGAACTGCTTTGCTCTGCCATGTCCTCCCTGCTGTGGTGGTCTAACACTTCTGAAACCATGAGCAAAAGAAATCTTTGCTTCTTTAAGTTGTTTTTCTCAGGCATTTGTTCATGGTAACACAAATGCCTGACTACGACAACCATATTTGTTTCTTTCATTTGTTAAACTTTGAGTTTTTAAAAAGAAAATAATCATATATTATGATTAAGTGGTGCTGTTACCAGCACATAATCATAAGATATGTGGAAAATAGATTACAACTACATCATTTTCTAGAGTTGAGGGCTAATCATCAAATGAGACTTGCTATTTTGCTTCAAAGAAGCAGTAGAGTAGGTCCATTTTGGGAGGAAAGTAACTGGAAATTGAGCATGATGTTATTATCAGATTGAGGATACTTTCTTTTCTCCTTCCCTCCCTCTTCCTTCCCTCTCCATCCCTCCCTGCTGGCCTCTCTCTTTTTAAAAACTTTATCAAATAATAAAATAAGTGTTTTGAGAATCTCAGATAATGTTGGACTGTGTTTTGGTATCTAGTATTTTCATTTATTCTACTCAATTTACCTGCATTTTAATGAAAATATTCTTCCATTGCTGATGATTAGATAGCACACCTATGTGTGATTTCCTTCATGTTTTGTTCTCGCTCTCAGGAAAAAATAAATGGCTTTGATTAATTTAATTATATCAGAATGTCGGTCCCCAGGATATAGAAGACCATAATAAATATTTTCAACTGAACAAATGAACAAATAAAGCTAAGACAATGTGACATATAAAGAACATATATACAGGTTCATAAGCTATACAATACCTATCCTTTACTATAAGACTTGTTGTTGTTGCTGTTGTTACTGTTAGGTGCCCTTGAGTCAGAGCAGCCCTATGTACAACTGAACAAAACACTCCCCAATATGGTGCCAGGCATCTGATCTTGTTATATTTAAGCCCATTTTTGCATCCACTGTGTTAGTCCATCTAGTTTTGAGGATCTTCCTTTTTCTTGTTGACTCACCACTCTCCCAAACATGATGTCCTTCTCCAGGGATTGGTCCCTCCTGACAACATGTCCAAAATACATAAGATACAGTCTAGCCATCCTTGCTTCCAAGGAACACTCAGGTTTACTTCTTTCAGGACTGATCTATTGTTTTTTACCAGTCTGTGGTATATTCAATATTTATCTCCAGCACTATAATTCAAAATCATCAGTTCTCCTCCTATCTCCCTTATTCACTCTCCAACTTTCACAAACATATGGTATGACTGACAATATCATGGCATGATAGAACAGTATATAAGATGAAACACATTTTAAAGACACACTGAGTAGATGAGAATATATTTTCATATATAATTTTTGGAAATACATTAATCATATTCAATGCATTTCATCTCTTTATTGTGCCTTATTCAACTCTTATTTCTTAAATAATAACTTGGGGTATTAAGGTGTGGGTGGAATACTCAATCACTGTAGAAGCAAGTAGAACTGTGTACCAGTTGGTGAAAACATGACTTGGTACTCCACTGACTGCCAATATTCTTAGGATTTCAGACTTTTTTTTCCAGGCCATTGTTTACATTGTCAGAATGCTTTTGTCACAGTCATCCACTATAGTTTTTTGGTTTCTTTGTTTTTTTTTTTTTCCTTTATTGGTAAATGTTGGTGGTTATGGAGAAATACAACATTGTTGGTATTTTTTCCATTATGCAATTATTACATAACTTTTGGTTACACTTTTATCAGCTTACAAGGTTTATGAAGCCTTTTGACTAATATGTAGTAAAACTCATATGCATATTTGGTTTATAGTCCTCTATTTTTCCCATGTACTCAAGAAGTTGCCTGGTTACACTGAGATTATGCTCTCCCTCTTTATCCCTCTACATTGTTTCTCCCCTCCATCCCACCTTCCTCAGTTTTGCTTCCCTTTGCTAGTTCCCCCCCTCGTTCTTTGTGCTGTTTATATTGTCCCTTCTTTGCTAAGTTTAATTGTGCATTTTTATTTATCAATTTATGTATAGGATTTTTTTCTTCCTTTAAGTAAGATCCAGCTCCCACATGAGATGATATGGTATTTTTCTTTTGGAGCTTGTGTTCATTCACTTAATATGGGATAGAAATCTCTGAGCCATGGAGTCAAACTGTATTACTTCATGCCACTAAAGTTAATAAGAAGCACCATACTTACTACTGTCACTATACATTCCCATTTCCAATTTTGTGACACAGTTTCCAATGTCTTTTGTTAGAGAAAAAACCAAACAATGAAATAACAGGCCTTAGAATTTCAAAGATGAACTAATTTGCAGTTCAACCAGCAGTGTAAAAAGGCTCCTTTTGCTCCACATCCTCAGTAGCATTTATTATTATTTGTTTTGTTAATCTTGGGCATTCTTTCTGGGGTGAGATGGAATCTCAGCATTGTTGATTTGCATTTCCCTAATGGCTAGGGGATATTGACCATTTTTTTCTTGTGTTTATTGGCCATTCCTATTTCTTCATTTGATAACTATCTGTTCATTTCCATTCCCAACTTATTTACTGGGTTATTTGCTTTTCTGGTGTTTGATTTGTTAAGTTCTTTGTGTATTCTAGAAATTAGTCCTCTGTCAGATGTGCAGGTTCCAAAGATTTTCTTCCATTTTGTGGGTTCTCCATTTACTCAATTCTTTCCTTTGCTGTAAAGAAGCTTTTTAGTTTTATGTAATCCCATTTGTCAATTCTCAGTGTAATTTCCTGGGCAATAAGAGTCTTGTTAAGGAAATGCTTGCCAATCCCTGTGTGCTGGAGTGAGTTCCCTATCTTTTCTTCTAGTAGTTTGAATGTTTCTGGCTTTATGTTGAGGTCTATGATCCATTTTAAGTTGACTCTCCTACATATTGAAAGAAATGGGTCTATTTTCAGTCTTCTACAAATGGATATCTAATTTTCCCAGCATTTGTTGAAAAGGCTATCTTTTCTCCAATGAATGTCCTTAGCCACTTTGTCAAGTATCAGGTGGCTATAGTTGTGTAGCTGTATCTCTGGGACTTCAATTCTGTTCACTTGAATTTCTTGCCTATTTTTGTGCCAGTACCAAGATATTTTTGCCACAATGGCCCTGTAGTATTATTTTAAGTCAGGTATTGTGATATCTCCTGCATTGGAAATTTGTACAGCCACTTTGGAAATCAATATGGAGGTACCTCAGAAAACTAAGAATAGAACTGCCATATGACCCAGCTATACCAATCCTGGGAATATAACCCAAAGGAATATAAGTCATCATATCACAAGGACACCTACACTTCTGCATTTAATGCAGCACTCTTCACAATCGCAAGAGTATGGATTCAACCATTATGTCCATCAACAGAGGAGTGGATTGAAGAATTGTGCTATATATACACAGTGGAATATTACTGGGCAATAAAAAAGAGTGAAATTATGCCAGCAAAATTGGCAGAACTGGAGAACATCACTTTAAGCCAACCAACTCAATCTTAAAAAGAGAAATGCCATATATTCTCACTCATATATGGGAACTAGATCTAACTTAGAGGAAGAAAAGTGTTATACATATTCAGATATATAAAAGTGAACAATCATATGGAAGAAGGGAAAAATGCAAGCAGATCAGAAAAATGGGAGGAAGGTATCAGCATATAGGAGCAGAGGTTGGGGGAGCAGGGAGGGGAAATAATGTAGAGGGGTAAAGAAGGAGAGGAAAATCTCAAAATATAGAATGAAACTATATGAATACATAGGAAAAATTAGGGGAGAGAAAAAAATCAATGAGAATATAACCCATGATTGCATATAATTTTCATTACATATTAAAATTCCTATTCTTTTCTTCTTTAGTGCATACTGTTCTATAAAATATGTAAGATTATGAATGTGTAAGCAAAACTGATTTAATAGTTGCATAATGTATATTGCAAATGACTTATTGCTCTATACCTCACAAACATTTAAAAATAAAATTTAAAACAAAAAGAATTTCAAAGATGAATCACATGGTTTATCCCTCAAAAGAAGAAAGAGGAGAGAAGATGGCTTAACTACAGTCATGAGCAATGAGTATCACAGGTGACTTTGTGAAGTCAAGAAGACAGTGGAACAGATTTTTAATATGCTCCAAAGATAATTGTCAATCTGAAATTTTAAACCCAGTGAACCTATGTTTTTAAGAACTAAGATTAAATAAATTCACCTGCAGAAAATTACTAAAATGAAGATTGCCAATAAAAGACATTCACTTTAACATGTATATAATGTGTGTATGTATTTCAGAAAGAAATCATTG
>VMDO01012630.1:0-61438 GCA_007922755.1 Pedetes capensis | reverse complement strand
TTTTTTTTTTTTTTTTTTTTTTTTTTTTTTTTTTTTTTTTTTTTTTTTTTTTTTTAGTACTGGGGGTTGAATCCAGGGCCTTGGGCTTGCATGCTCTGCAAGTGCTGTACTACTGAGCTGCACCCCCAGCCCATTTTTTCACTTTTTGGGATAGAGTCTTGCTAAATTACACAGATTGCCTCTGGTCTCGAACTTCTGATCCTCCTGCCTCTCCCTCCCAAGTTACTGGAAATAAAAGGTGTGTGACATTGTGCTGTACTTTAAAGTGGTTCTCTTATAGACCATACTTAGATGGATCATTTTAAAAAATCCATGCTGCCAATTTTTACATTTTAATTGGAAGATTTAACCCATTATACTTAAATGGATTAAAAGTATTCTGATAAGAAAGGACTTTTGTCGTTTTGCCTTTCGTTTTCTAAACGTCATGTGTCTCCTCCATCCTATGTCACCACCCTTTTTGTGTTTAATGCTTATTTCTAGTATGCCATTTTGAGTCCCTTCTTGTCTTCTTTTCTGTGTTTGTAAGTTATTTACTTAGCGGTTACTATGGGGATTACGATAACCATCTTAAATTTATTGTAATCTAGGTTGGATTAATACCAATTTAATTTTAATTCCTTTACAGCTCTGAACTCTTCACTTGAAATTATTGTTTTCACAAATGATATCTTTGTTGTGTGTCCATTAATGTAAATTTATAAACTGTGCCCATTTATAGTACTGGGGTGTTAAAACCAGTGCCTCACACATGCTAGGCAAGTGCTCTACCACTAAACTGCACCTCCAGCGCCTTTTTAATTTTTTATTTTGGGACAAAGTCTTGCTAAGTTTCACAGGCTGACTCTGGCCTCGAATTTGTGATCCTCTTTGCCTCTGCCTCTAGAGTTGCTGGGATTATAGGTGTGCACCACAACACCCACTAGATTATAATTATTGTTTTATGTATTTGTCTTTTAAGTCATATGGGAAAAAATACAGACCAGAAAAAAGAAAATACCATCTTTTATACTTATTTATGTTGGAGCCTTCCTTATCAATGTGGTTCACCTCTGCAGTTTTTGGTCCAGTGCCCTCTCATTTTAGCCCTCAGGGCTCTCCCTTCTCTGTCTCCTGTGGGCAGATCTGCTAGCCACAGATTTTCTCAGCTTTTGTTTATCTGGGAACACCCTAATTTCTTCTTCGTTTTTGAAAGCTAGTTTTGCCAGATCTAGAATTTCTGTATGTATGTTGCTTCTTGTTGTTTTATACAATTACCCTTTAAGTTAGTTAACAGAAGAAAGGAGAAGAGCTATGCATTTGTATTATCTTTTAGAATTATAGAATGATATGCAGTGCTTCTTATTTTTTGTTTGAATTTGAAGTCCTGTCAATCTTTTTAGACTAAAGAACTTTAGCATTTCTTTTAGGACTGATCTGCTACCAACAAATTCTTTTAGCTTTTATTTATCTGAGAATGTTTTCATTTCTCCTTAAGTTTCAGAAGGTGGTTTTCGTGAATGTGGGCCTCTTACTTGACAGTGTTTTTTATTGAGCACTGGGTACATGACCTGCACCTCTGGCCTCCTTGTTTCTGATGAGAAGCCAGCTGTTAGTCCCATTGAGGTCCCTTGTAAGGGACAAGTCATTTCCTTCTTGCTATGAAGATTTTCTTCTTTTGGCATTTTTACTATGATGTGTCTAGCTGTTATTCTTTTGTGTTATTGGAGTTCATTTAGCTTCCTCAATGTGAAGATTAATGTTTTTCAATAAATTTGGGAAGTTATCAGTCATTATCTCTTCAGTTACTTTTTCTGCTTATTTCTCTCTCTCCTCCTCTCCTTTTGTGCACGTGTGTGTGCTGGTGCACTTAACAGTGTTTCACATTCTTTATTTTTTTTGTTCTTTTTTCATTTTTCTTCATTTTTTCTGTTTTCAGATTGCATAATCTTTATCCATCTATCTTCAAGTTTGCTAATACTTTCTTTTGCCAATTTGAATATAATCTTGTGTCCCTGTAGTGAAATTTCAGTTTCCATTATTACACTTTTCAGCATTAGAACTTTTATTTGCTTTTTGTTCTGTTTTGGTTTGTCTTTGTTTTGCATTACTGGAGGGCCTCGCACATGAGTAGGCAAGTGCTCTACTGCTGAGTGACAGCTCTCCTACCTTTTTTATTTTTTATTTTTTTTAATTTCAAAAAGGATCTTGCTAACTTGCATAGGCTGCCTCTGGCCTCAAACTCACAATCCTCCTGCCTCAGCCTGCCAAGTCTCTGGGTTTGTGGGTGTGCACCATGGCACTCAGCAGTTTCTTTTTTCTTAATCCCGTCTCTTTGTTGATGCTTTCTGTTTGATCCAAGATTGTTATGATAGCTTTCTTTATTTCTTTAATCATCGTTTCCTTTAGTTTGAATATCCTTATAATGGCTACCTTGAGTCTGTGTCTTAAGCCTGATATCTAGACATTCTCATGGGAAGCTGCTGCTGCCTACCTTTTGTCCACAGTATAGGTCATGCTTTCCTCTTTCTTTGCATGTCTTCTATTTGTTGGAACTGACATTTTAGATAATAAAACCAGCATGTCTGGTTACTGCTAGGCTTGTTACTGATATTTACTTGCTCAATTCTTGGTGACTGGTCAAGCGGCTTTGTTACTCCAACAGGGGCAGGTCACCTGGGATGTCAGTGGTCTTGGCCAGGCTCTCAGTCACTTTGTCTGACCACACCCAGCTGTTCAGCTCCAGTAACTGCCGATCACTCTGTCATTTTCCACAATGCTGTGAGGTATAAATTGCTTCAGAGAGTAATACAGCTGAGTTCAGGCCCCTTTAAGGGTATTGTTCCTAAGGTCAGTGTTTGAAGTTTTTCTGTCCTCAGGTGGGCTCTTCCCAGCTATCTTTCCTCTTGTCTCCGGCTCCACAGTTGGCTTGGAGTGCATCTGGATCTGCTTTGAACCCACCAATGTCATTCTGAGCACCTATCCCCATGGCCCTGCTGTATTTGAGGATACCCCAGTTGAACTCTTCACCCTCTGCAGCAAGTTGCTCTAGTCCTCTACAGTCTCGCACCTTGTGCCAAGTCTGCTTCTCCCCAGGCAGACACTGGCCACAGCTTTGTGCTGCAGGTGTGATTGCTTGTGTTTCTCTCTCTCTAACCTGCTCCAGGGCCAGTGGGCAGCGGGACATCACCCCAGTGTTGGCACTGCTGCCTCTCAGCATGAAACTCCTGCCTCACAAGCCAAGACAAGGATACTTGGGGACCTGTGCTCTTAGAGACACCACAGCCCTAATGGATGGAGCCTCCATCTCACAGGTGGGGGCTGGCAGCCAGTGGAGCCCTGGTTCTCAGGTAGCTCACCTGGGACGCAGCTCCCAGCAGGTAGCTGGGTCAGTATGAGAAGTGTGGGTCTGCCCTTCTGCACCTGGGAGCCAGGAGGCGCAGCCTGTGTCTTTTCGGTGAGTGGCCACTGCCTTGCTGAGCTGGGAGATGAGGAGGGGCAAGTGGTGGTCCACATCACAGATGTCCACTGCGTCTGCTTAGTTTTAGATTTTTCGTGAATAACTGTTTTTTTGGTCACCATGTGCTTAGGGCCATTTCCAGAGACTGTCACTCTTAAACATAAAGTTTAGCAGCTTTGCTGGGAGCAGAACTCCTCATGATGTCATGCCAAAGCATAACTCCTCTTCCCTACATCCCTCCCTCCTTTCCTTCTTTCTCCTTTTCCTCCTCCCTCTTTCCCATCTTCAGGGCAGTTCATTTCCCTTTTCCAGGTGATCAGGGAGAAAAGCCTGAACAGGTGAGGTGAGCAGCCTTCTCTGTGTGTGGAAAAGCTCCTCCTGTCCTGCATGGGGTGGGCAGTGAGTTACTGAACAGGGTACATGCAATCCCATCCTTTCCTGCTGATCCCAGGGGCTCTCTTCTCAGGCCAGCTTATGACCCCTCCATCTTTAAGCCAGAATTCAGGGTTCTACTGGTCCCTTTTCCTGTGACATCCCTGGTTTGGCTTTAGCCAGCTTGTTTTGCCACCTTCTCCGACTTGAGTACGTTTTTATATTTTATCTTGGACTTTGTATGTAGGTAGGTAGTCTTATCCTGAACAGAAACACTTTTCATTTTTCTAGTTTTATACTTTGGAGTGGGAAGTGTCAAAGGATGAAATGAGATCACACTGTGCCAGCGGAGTCTGGACTACTCCTGCCTAGTTGGAAGCAGGTCCTGTCCAGAGTGTTGTGATGGAAGTGAGCCGAGGAGCCATGTTCGAATGCCACGTGCATGGGCACTACCTGAGCTCTGGCTGCATTCCTCCGTTATCATTGTCATTGTCATCATCTTATGCATCTGGAAGACGTTAATATTTTCCCCAAATTATTTCCTGTTTTCTGTATCTTTAGTTTGTTTGAAATAGAAAATTCTGTATATTGGATACTGTAGAACATCTATTTCATCTTCTTCTAAAATGTGTGTAATAAACAATTTTGAAACTAGATATCCTTTGATGTTCTTTAAGGGATGTTTTGCCTCTTCCGTCATTGAATAAAAAAGGCATTTTGGTGACTGATGCTCCTTGTCTCTGTATTAAAATGAAGATTTGTCTTTCATAAAACTCTTCTTGGTTATCTGTCATTGAGCCATATTATGTCTGCATGCATTCTGCCGGCTACAGGATGGAGCACCGTGGAGTGAAGCTTCCATGTTGCCTGTGAGAAGTTGGTGAGAGTGAGCCCTGCGTCACACACAGATGCAGTGGTGTCCAGGAGGTTCTATCTGGAAGAACATCTTCCTGTAATCTATTTTCGGGGATGTAGGACATATTAGCTATTAGATAACGTAGACCCAAAATGTTTTCAGTGCTGAGTTATTTAGATGGAGTGCTGAGTTATTTAGATGGGTTAGGATTCATTTATTGTGATTTCATGTCATAATAGAGCAATATACTTCTTTATCATGTGGTCTCTTGCAAAAGGCAGAATGAAGCACAGCCCACGGCTCCTCTCCAGGAGTGAGGAATGTTCACATCTCCACGGAGCTGAGTTTTTCCTGCTGTGACCATGGTAACCAGCTCCTCTCACAAAAGGACTGGCCTCCCCAAACATGGAGCCCCACACAAACATTTGACTTTCTTCAAGGCAATAATATTGAAGCAAATTCCTTGTCTTTGCCAAATACAAGATTCATTGTGAGAAACCTCAAGCTTCCTCAGTGAGATAAGTCTGTGATCATTACACAAATTTGAGGATTCAGTTTCTCTCTTAAAACCCAACTCTGATAAACAACTTTTGGAACACAATTCCTGCTAATTTCATTGTGTTTGTGGAAAATCTCTTCCTGTTTTCCCTTTTTCACAAGCAGCTTATTGGTTGGGGTTCTCATGAGATGTTCGCTGTGTCTGCCTCACTCTGTAAGGATGGGTAGGATTTAGCTGCAGCTGTTTCTTGAGAGCTGAGAATCCACCCCAGTGGGAGCTGGGTGCTTTGCTTCCCCTGGTCATTTCCTCCTCTGCTCTTGTTTATACCTGTGATTCTTTGAAATCTAAAAGTCATTCTGCTGACTGGTTTGAGTTGGCTAAGCTATAGTGATTAATGTTGAAAATTAAACTGCTGCCTTATATGAGCCCCCCACAGATGGGGGCATTCGTGGTCGGAACCTTGGAGAACGTGAGTGAGGGTCAATGATTTTGTCTCCCATCTCAGTCAGTGTCATCCTTTGTAGTGCTAGAGTTGTTGGAGTGCTGCCTAGGAACAGACCCCGCATAGAGGAACCCCTCTCTTCCCTCCTTGCAACAGAAAATGGAGGAGTAGCTGTGGTTGGCTGAAACATACTTGGCTGGTGTTCCCTTGGGACCAACAACTTTCTCAGCTTGTCTTAACTCGGAATACTGGACAGATTTATTGTTTCAACACTGCACACATTTGTTTTGATTTGTGTGATTTTTCTCAGTGGCGTCAAATCTGTAATGGTCTGATTAACACGATTCAGGTGCTGGCCTCCTCTTTTTCTAGCGACAGGGTTCTTGCCCTTCTAAGCCCCATCAGTGCCCTGTTCTGAGCTAGATACCCCTGTAATGTATCTGTCCTCGGCGTCCGGGCTGAGCTCAAGAGTGTTAATTTCTACATGGTGTTCTTATTCCCAATCCTCTACAGATACCCTGCTGCCTCATGGTCAGCTCCAGCAGACACAGCTCGTGCTCACCTTCTCAGATACAGGACTCACCCCAAGCAATAGAGTGCTCCTCAGTGTCTGTCCTGCACTGCTGCACTTTCTCACACAGATCCTTGTGGCTCCCTTTGTGGTGATTTTTGTCTTTCATGCCTCTCTCATGCTTTTTTTTTTGTTGTTGTTGTTGTTAGGTGCCATCGAGTCGGTGTCTGACTTATAGCAACCTTGTATACAACAGATGAAACAGTATTCTAGCTGCTTCTCTGCTATTCATAGGGTTTTCAATGGCTTATTGATTTTTGGGAGTGGGTTGCTGGGTCCATCTCCCAAGCGTACAGCACCTGGTGTTCCAGGTGTTTTCCCATCCAAGTACTAACCAGGCCCAACCCTGCTTAGCTTCTGAGATCTGACAGGATCAGACTTCACAGTGGCAGTAAATCATAGGTCATTGTTTAACTCTTTCCAACTTAGCTGTAATATCTTTTAAGGCAAGGATTTTTTAAAAACTGCTTTTATTAAAATATAATATCCATCAGAAAAGTATACTTAAGTTCCTACAGCTGGATTACTGTTTTTAAACCAAACACACCATGCAAACTAGCACCCCAACAAAAAGGCATTACCATCCCAGCAAGCCCCCACAGGCCCATCTGGTCTGTCCCCATCAGGACAACCACTCTCCCAATTTCTAAGCACAAAAGAACCCCTGGTGCTCTGGGCTGCATGCTGAGTCCCCTGTACCTTTTGCTCAGCACTGATGTGAAGAGTCAGTGACGTGAAGTGCCTACACTATTGTGAGCAGCCCTGAGCTATTCATGCTTACTGTTGAATACCTTGTTTTTCTAGTCTACTTTTGGGCAGCTCCAGCTTTGGGTCCTTAGCATGAGCACAGCTGTCATTGACATGACTAAGCAAAGTTCTGCTGGGTCTTCATTGAGCATTTCATCGAGCTGCATTCAGAGTTGGGCTTGTGCATGGTCAGGTGACAAACTGGGTCAGACGTTCTTATGCTCAGGTAGAGTAGACACTAGCAGTGGCCTCCTCTCATTAGGGACATGGTACATGGAAAGCTGCCTTGCAAGTGTCCAGGCCAGAGAGTTTACCACCTGGTCACACTCCTGCAGCCTCTGTGCTTCCTCTATGTAACTAGATCTTGATTGCACCAGTAGACTTTACTGAACCCTCCCAGGGACATTTTAATTTTGTTTTAAGTCTGTACCAGCTGCCAGTCAACCTTACCCTAGGGCCCTGATGTCACCTGCCAGCCTTACCTTTGTGCCTTGATACCAGTTGTTGAACATGGACATATCTT
Source organism: Pedetes capensis (assembly GCA_007922755.1). NCBI lineage: Eukaryota > Metazoa > Chordata > Mammalia > Rodentia > Pedetidae > Pedetes > Pedetes capensis. Next base: position 53,989 of record VMDO01012630.1, on the reverse strand, counting down.
TCATTTACTTTGCTCACATTCCTTAAAAGCTGATCTGATTTTTTGGTAGTAGTGCAAAATGTCCACAGCTGTTTGGAGTGTAAAGTGCACTAAGCTTTATGCTGTTGAAAATTGAATTCTAAAGAAGCTTTTTTTCTCTTTTTCTCAAACAGTTGGATATTCTAAAAATCAAGCAGTTGCACAGAGCTCAGGGTCTTACCTTTGCTTTTTGGATTCAGTAAGTAACTCTGCTTTGTTTATAATGGCTCTATATAAGTCGATTGAATAATGATTATACATTTTAGTGTGATTCTTGTTATGATCAGTCTTAAAAGTTAGGGTTGATGAATTACTGCTTAATTTGGTGTAGAACTTACTGAGTTAATTAACAGTAATATAATGACATAAAATCATACTGTAGAGAACAATGTAAATAAAAAAATAGAGATAAGCTAGCACAATATTAGCAAATGTGATACTTGAGATTATTTACTAGAAATGGAAATAGCTCATGGTAGTGGATAAGAAAACCCAGAGAAAACTAGTGGTGGAGTCTCAGATGTGGCCAGGCAGGCAACATGTAGACTTCTACAGGGGTTCAGATTAAGAAAATTAAAATTAAACTGCATAAATTTAAATTTGTAATCAAACTAAATTAGTGACATACGTCCAAAAACCAAACTAGTAAGTTGTATTAAAATGTAGGCACTCAGTATTTTGGGAAGTGTGAATTGTAACCATGTTGGTAGTATTATTGTTGTTTTATTCCAGGACTTTAAAAATGCTTGTGTCCTTCACTCCTAAATTTTACCTCTTTCAAGGAAAGATTTGTGCACAAAGATGCTTCAAGTGGTTTACTGTGATGGAAAATTAGAAACAGGTTAGCATGTGATAACAGAGTACTGGAGAAGGACACTGGCAGATCTGAGTGAGCAAATTCTGTTGTGTTTACAGGGCATCACAGTAACTGGGCAGGTGATTGTAGTGGATGGACAAAGGACATGCTGGTGCACATGTTGTTTGTACTCCCATGGCCTTCTCTTTAGGCTGAGCCATGAGAACACTCGTCTTGCCCAGGCACCTGCAGGTTGGGGTCCTGCTCTGGGGCCTCTGCACTCCTGGGTCCATTCTGGCTCAGGTTCTGCTGGAGAAGAATTGACTCACAAAAGGACATCTTCTCTTGTTATGTTGACTCAGCTCTGCCTATAGATCACCAGCAGCCTTCGTGTGGGTCTTGGTGTTGTGAGTCTGGGAGGCTGGATGCCTGTGTGCAGGACAGGTGGCCCTGCCCACCAGGCAGATGTGCTCCCTTGGCCTCATCGCTTCCACTTGCTGGTTTCTGCCAGCTACATCCATTTCCTCTATTCTCTTTGTTCTTTTCTTGAACTAAAATGCCTCAGGTTCTTCCACTTTTCTTCCATGGAATGCTCACTTCTCTATTATTTGGTCAGCACCTTCCAGACCCTCTGGAGCTCATATTTCACACTCAGATGGTCTCCGGCATTTCCCTGCAATGACAGCTGTAACTATCATGTGGAAAATTATGCTTTTCATTGCTTTTGGGTGACAGATCTTGGTGAGTCTCTGTGTAGGATGTTCTGAGTGTTCATGGTGTTCACTATCACTCTGACAACAGCAGTGATGTTTTAGGTTGTGAATGGCTGGTGATCACTTCAGAATGCAGGTTCCCATTTGGACCTATCTCTGACCAGAAACTAAGAGAAAATGCTGAAGTCACCTTTTCCTCTTCTACATGGCCTTTTGTTCACTGAATGGCAGGAAAGAAAGGTGCAGGGAGATGCAGGAAATCTGTGAGGACCTTCAGCAGGCACTGAGGTTGGCAGAGCCCAGTTGCATCTTAACAGAGCTGGCAGTGCAGTGCAGGAACAGTGGCCCTGGACAGCTTCTCAGGAGGGAGGAGGGAGAGAGTTGGTCCTTCAGGTGCCCCTGAGCCTTAGGGGTGGACAGAGAAGAGAGCAGGCTGTGTGGCTGGCCAGGTCAGTCTCAGAACTTGTGGGAAGGCCGGGTGGGCAGGGGCCTCAGAATAAGGACGATGCTGCGGAGAGAGGGAACGAGCATCTCTGACCTGGAAGCGTCAGGCTTGCATGAAACAGGAAACCAGGGCAAAAATCTGAGGAGGAGCCCTTGCCCTGGCTAGAACTTTGAATTGTCCTCAGGGTTTAGTTGAAATAAGTTAGTGATAAAACACTAAGGCGAGGCACCATGGTGCAGGCCTGGAATCTCAGGGACTCAGAAGGCTAAAGCAAGAGGATCTCGAGTTTGAGGCCAGAGGCAGCCTGTGTGATTTAGCAAGACCCTGACTGAAACTGAAAAATAAAACTAAAAATGGGCTGGGGATGCAGCTCAGTGGTGGAGCACTTATCTGACATACGCAAGGCCCAGGGTTCAGTCCCCAGTACTACAAAAGAAGTAAAGGAAAGGAGAGGAGGAAGAAAGAAGGAAGAAAACATAGCACTAAGGTGAATTTTGGTAGTGTTTGTAGTGGGGTTTATAAGACCACCTTGCCATGGTTATAGGGCAAGCACGTCTGTCCATCCTGAGGATGACTGGTGGCTGTGTGTATTGGTAAGACCAGTGTGGCCGGGTGGGTAAAAGCCTCTGTTTTGTTGAGGGTTCAGTGTGAGATGCATGGACACTGCCTTGGGTTTCCAGTCTTTATGACAAGTTTAGAGCTGGTATCTGCAGTTAAAGTAACAACCACCACCATCCCTGCCGCAAGTGAAAAACAGAAGAGGAAAGGCCTGGAGAGAGATGGGAAAATGAACTCAGGAGGGAGTCTAAGGTGCACAGGTTTAAGGACAGCTGATTCATGTCCCTGTGGTTCCACATAAGTGTTGCATGGATCTGCTGATAGACTTGTCTGTGTAAACAGACAAAATGTGATGTGGTGGTGTTCTTGGGGGTTTGTTTTGTGCACAGGAGTATTTCTTGATGGCATGTTGATGACATTGAAGCAGGAAGATGCAGTATATGTAGATGGGCCACCGATGTTGCAGAGCTGGACTTGGCTCCCAGAGCTTTAGAGGAGCTGGACGTGGCTCTCAGAACCACAGAGGAGCTGGACATGCCTCTCACAGATCTGCAGATCTGGATGTGGCTCTCCCTCCCAGGTGCAGTGGAGGAGGTCCAGTTCTCCTGGTCTTAGGAGGTCTGCCACGATATAGGGCTGAACCTGTGGGGACTGTGCTGCAGCTTTCAGGGGAACAGCTGCCCCTCTGACTTCAGAACATAAAAGGCTGAGTTCTGCCTTCTGACCAGCAAGAGTGCCACCTAGCAAGTAGTCCTGAATGCGGTCTGTGCAGGGGTTTGTTAGCAAGTCACAGATGTGGCCTGACTGGGGATCTGTGATCCAGGACCCCGTAGACAGCTCTTTCTAACATCCTCTCATCTTTTGCCCCTGACTCTGTCACGGTGGTACCCACTGTGGACCCCTCCTTTGTGGTCAGTGCCCTGGAGCCTGTAACACAGGCTCAGGTGTTCAGAAAGGTGCAAGATATCTGAGGGTGACTCCTTAGCAGTGGAAACACACAGCCCCCAGAATATACTGACCGTGGTTTCTGACAGGCAGCTCTTGGTGAATGAGTAGTCCGTGGCTGTGTTATGATCTCACAGTTCAGTCCGAGGGGGAGGCGTTCATCAGAACCTGAGTGAGTATCTGCAGACCTTCTTGGCCACGTATCGCACTCAGACTCTGTAAGCAGCCATTCGGATGCTCTGGGCCACTTTGGTGAAGCCAAGGTCCTCATGTGCCTTTCCACATCTTTGGTCTGCATCTTCTTCTCCTGATACACTTCACATCCTCTTGGTTGTTGTGTTCTTGGAAGCGGTAGAATAAACCAGAACAATCAAAGAGTCTGGCTTTTAAGGGAAATAGGCTTTCCGTATCTGTGTTACTACATGAATCATGTTCCTGTCTTGTTAGAACTGTGCAGCCATAGCGTTGTATAATGCCAGCGTAGTCCTCAGATTCTGGCTTCCCCAGAGCTGGGCCAGATCTCCTTCACTCAACTCCAGAGTCCCCAAGAGAACCTCAGTCCTCCTTCCCATTCCCTCCTCTTGTGCAGCCTTGGAAAGCCACGTGTTACACCACAGATCAGTCCATCCTCAACTGGGATCTCAGGCTGGAGAGAGAAGGAGTGAGTGTCTGATGAAGGTGGTGTGAGGAGTGGGCGCTGGGCTTTGCTGTCATGCCAGGGTCATACACCCCATGTACCTGTGGCAGTGGGTGGAAGTTGTTGCCCCTGGGACCTCCAACTGGTGAGAGAGACTAACTCGACAATCCTGCTCTGAGTACTCTGGTGACAGATGGGGGTGTGGCTCATGGCTGTGCCCCAGACTGTGCAGTTTGCGTACTGTGAGGCCCCTGCTGAGCTTGACAGGCCCAGGTTGCACTTGGGCCCTGTCTGGTGCAGGTGACTGTGTACTGTGACAGGCACTGGGCCCCTTTCTAGACACAGGTGGCTGTTCTCCCTCTGCCCTTTGGCTCCTACCCCTCTAAGTTCCTTTATTTTATCTCTAACCATTTTGATCTTATATCTCCTGCTCCTTTTGGCTTAGTTCTGTTGTATGTCTAACCTCTTGGACCTTGGTGTCCCCACATTTAACCTCTCATGGCTTGTCACAATAAATGTCCTGGAGCAGCACACTGTGAAGTATGGGTATAGTATCTTAGCAATTGCTCAGTTATATTTTCTAATTCCCATTATGATTCTATTTTCTTCTTTTTAGATTTAGGTCTCAGGATCTTAGGATCACAGAACTGAAAGGATCATGACTGTTGGTTCAGGGTACATCCTCATTATTTGTTGACATGTGGCCCCTTTTATTGTTTGTTACTGTGTTTGTGTTTGTGCCTATATATTTATTTATTTTGGTTTCTTAAGACAGGTCTTGCTATGCAGCCCAGGCAGGCCTAGAAATCAAGATCATCCTGCGTTAGTCTCCCAAGTGCTGGGATGAGAGCTGGCCACACCTGGCTCTGTATATTTATTTTAGTAAAGTCACACCTACTCATGGACTGGCCATCCCAACAACGCTGCCCTCTGCCCTCTGACCACTATGGCCTGCCCCATCCTGGGAAGCCACCAGCCAGTTCTCTGCTCACTCTTCTGGGCTTTTCTTTTTAAAATCATTTTGAATTTCTGTACAAATCTGAAAATCTACAAATCTGAAAATATAAATTGGCATCCTTTTTAACTTAAAAATAAAAAACAGATCATGTTGTACATAATCTTGAGGCTTTAAAAACTTAATATTCTATTATTAATATATTAAGATCTACCCATGTTGTTGTACATCACTATGATCCATTTAATTTATTAAACTTGTGGTAAAATTTATGTACAATGAAATGTGAGATTTCAATGTGGAATTTGGTTTTTCTTATTTTTTCTCCTTCCTTCCTTTTTCTTTCTCTCCCTCCCTCCCCCTCCTCCCTCTCCCTCTCCCTCTCCTTCTCCCTCTTCCTCTCCCTCTCCATCACTCCCTCCCTCGCTCCCTCCCTCCCTCGCTCTTTCTTTTCTTCTTTCTTTCTTTCTTTCTTTCTTGTTTTCTAAGTCAGGATCTTGCTGTGTAATCCAAGCTGGCCTGGAACTCAGGCCCCAGGCTGGTTTCAAACTCATATTCATCCTCCTGCCTTAGCCTCCCAAGTGCTGGGATCAAAGGCATGGCCACCATATCTGGCTTTCAATGTGGAATTGATGAACAAGTCATCCCTGTCACTCAGGGTCCCCTGCACTCACCAACTTTCGTGCCTACTGCAGTGCAAGGCCCACTGGGACCTCAGAGACAAAGTCAGCATAACGCTACGCTCTCCACGCTGATCGTCCATGGTGCTGAGTGTGTCTGGTTTGTTCTTTTGTCTTGCCATATAGTGTATAAGTGTACCACAGCAGGTTTCCTTACTGTTTGCGGAAGTGGATATGGACTGTCTTCCTTCATGACAACTGTGAATGGGTACTGTGTCATCATGGACACCCAGAGTGTCTGGAAATGGGGCTGGTTCTTATGTGTTGGTCTTGTGTCTCATCACCTTGTGCAATCCTGCTACATTTCTGAGTGTTTTTGATGGGTTTCTTGTGGTTTTCTATGCAGAGTCACATCATCTCCAAACAGTGACAGTTGTAATTTTTCCTGACTGAGCTGTGTGCATGGAGAGGGCTTCCTAACCCAACAGGTGTGCCACTTCTCTGGGCTCTGGGAAGAGGACTGAGTTCAGGGTCCTTGCGCTCTGATTGTTTTTCCTGCCTTGGTGGAGAAAGGACTACCTTTTCCAGCTCTCCTAGAGATGTGTACATGACACGCTGGCCCTCCTAGAATGTGGAGTCTGGTTTTGGACTGCCAACTGCTCCCTCCCAGGAAGCCCTGTCTAGCTATGGGCCGTCGTGTTTAGTGAAGGCACTGAATGAGCGTGGAGGGACCTGGGCTGGACTTGGAGCCATACTTTGAAGACCCTGTGTCTGTTTGGTTTCTGGAGATGCTTCTGACCCTCTCAGCATTGCAGAGAATGTCGGGTTTTAGGGAGGCCAGATCACACTCTGAGGGTGAGACAGCTGCGCATGGGCTCCCATCCCTTTACCTAGGGTGGCTTCATGCAGGAGGAGCCTTGAGCTCCATCTGTTGGGGTGCAGAGGCATATGGGTTCCCCTCTGTGCCAGTATTGTCTTCGTTTCCTGATGGGGGCAGTTCCTGGCCGGTCCCCACTATTTCCTCCTAGCAGATGGTCATCTTTACCCACTGAGCAGGTATTTACCCCCAGCAGGCATAGGCATCCCAGGAAGTTAGCATTGCCTAGGGATCCAGAGGATGTCCATAGACACTGAGGGAGTCTGCCTTCACCTCCTCATGGCCTCGTGAGCTCCAGTGGAATGTGTGGTCTTAGAAGGCACCTGAGTCTCAGTTTGAGAAACTGTTCAGAAAGCAGCAGCAAAATGCTACCTCTCAATAGAGCAGTGGTGGTTGTTGTTAGGTGCTGTTGAGTTGGGTCCCACTCATAGCGACCCTCATAGGGTTTTCAGTGGGTGATTGTTTCAAGATTGCTTCAGAAGTGGATTGCCATGTCCTTCTCCTGTTCGGGGGGTACTGGGGATCGAACCCAGGTCCTCAGGGACCACAGAGTGGCACTCTACCAACTGAGCTAAAACCCAGCTCCTTCTCTTAGGTAGTCCATGTCTGTGTTGATGGGGAATGCCAGGTTGGGAGATTGTGGCACCACCCAGTTGCTGCATTAACCAGCAGCAGTTAAGAGTCTGGCAGTGAGTCTTCTTACTGACAGTAACGCCTGCTGATGGACCAATGGGTCTGTCAGTCTTTTCTCTCTTGATTCTCCCAAGGGAAGCACAGAAGTGTAACAAAGTCAGAGGTTCCTGGCTGTAGCTGTTGGGCACACAGAAGGTGGTGCTGTTGCCTAGTCCTTGCCTGAGCAAGAACATGCTTCAGCCATAGTGACCAGGACCCAGGTGGGGCCCAAGCACCCCAAGACCATTTGGGGCTCCTGTCCAGATAACCAGGATTGCTGCTCTGCTGTCTGGACAAATTGGGACCACTGTGTCCAGGAGTGGCTGTCTCAAATCTTGTGTAGCCCCATGTCCTTGAGCCTTTGGGTCCATGGGAAATGCAGAGGGCAGCAGCCCCTATCAGGAGGGTCTTCTTCATACGAAGCCTGCCAGCATCCCAGTGCCAGAGACTCTTGTAACCTAGCATTTCTCTCTTGAGGTAGAAGAACCAGAACAGAATCAGCCACAGAGGAAGATCCTTTAAGTAAGTAATTTATGGGTGACTAAGTTTCAGTCGCATTATATGGTTGTGAAAGCTGGACATTGAACAAGGGAGACAGGAAAAGAATCGATGCTTTTGAATTATGGTGCTGGAGACATCTGTTGAATACACCATGGACTGCCAAAAGAACCAACAGAAGTCCTAGAAGAAGTGCAACCTGAGTGCTCCTTGGAAGCAAGAATGGCCAGACTGCGTCTTACATATTTTGGACATGTAGTCGGGAGAGATCAATCCCTGGAGAAAGACATCGTGTTTGGGAGAGTGGCAGGTCAACAAAAAAAGGAAAACCCTCCACCAGATGGATTGACACAGTGTCTGCAGTAATGGGCTTAAATATAAATAAGATCATGTGCGTGGCACAGAATCGAGAAGTGTTTCATTCTGCTGTACACAGGGTCGCTATGAGTCAGACTCGACTCGACAGCACCAAACAACAACAAAAACAAGTAACTTCAGTGGGAGAAGGATGTAGCAATCCACTCTCAAGGCAATCCCAAAACAATAAACCATTAAAAACCCTATGAGGGTCGCTATGAGTCAGCAGCAACTCGATGGCACCTAATAACAATAAGAAGTAACTTCAGCCTCTCTTGCTGTAAGACATTTTGCCCAATGGTTAGTAAGTAGAATTTATCCAATCCACTTTAAGAGGTTTGTGTTTCTCTTTCCCTCCCAGCTTGTTATACCATGTGCAGGGAGGTGGGGAGATGCTGGGGCAGGGGGAGAGACTGAAGTCCTCCCCTCTTCACAGAGCACAGGAGCAGAACTCCAAACACATACCTGGTCCTGAGAGACTTGAGATTGGAGCTTCTAACTACAGGTCATGCTGGTTACTGAGAGATTTCTGCATCATGCCACATTCACTAGATTTAGGACAGCACACTGACTGACCTATTAAAGGCAGATGTTGCCAGCTGGCTGAGGAAGTATCTCTTTATCATATGCCACATGATTTTTTATTTGACTTGTCTGTTTTAGCATGGAATTATTTAGAAAAGAGTGTTGGTATCAGCTATGTATCACAACATTAGAAAACGAACGAGAAGTGTTACTGCATTCAGTCCTGTGCAGGTGGCTAGTGAGAGAGGGTTGTCTGTGTCAGTTGAGTTTCACCTAAAAGTTTTGGCCCCAAATGTAGGTACTGGCTGTCCCTGAGCAGGAGACAGCTGGTCATGCTGAGCCTAGAGGGTAACTAGCTTAGAAACCACTGAAAGATATAGAGGAGAGGAAGGACAGGGACCCAAGGCTAATGTCTTGCTGTTGTCTTTGCTAGTTAGGTCCCTGACTCGTTTTTGCCTTGCAGTGGTGTGCACAGAACTACAAGTTTTCCTATGAATATGACTGTAGTTCACATGGTCTTCGCTTGTTTTCAAATTAAAAGTGCTTTGCCAAGTTTTTCCGTATTTTGTTTGTTGGTTTTTTGAGACAGGGTCTTGCTGTATAGTGTCCGCTGGCCTGGAACTCTAGCCCAAGCTGGCCTTGAACTTGCAGTGATCCTCCTGCCTGTGCCTCCTAAGTGCTTGGATTTCAGGCGTGCACCACCATGCCTGGATTCCAAGTTTTAAAAAGTCATGTTTTTCATTGTCAGGCATATTGTGGTGAACAAACATTCCTGCTCTGTTAAAATAAACAGTTGGCAGACGACTCAGTGCTTGCTGCTGAGAATTGTTTTAAAGGGATTGTCAGTGGCTTGAGAGTATGCCACAGCCTCTGTGTGGTGTGTTGGCCAGACATCTTTTCACCTGATGGTGAGAGTCATCTCTGGCTATGTTCACCTGAGGCTGGTCACAGGGCTTCCTGTAGGGAGTCTCCCTGTGCAAACCCTTGACTGGGGTTTGCAGGATGGGGTGAGCAGTTGAGATGGCTGGCACCCCATCCACAGCATCCCTGCCTCCTCACCACACACACCACCACCTTCCTTTCTGTTATATTGTCCCTTTCTTTCCAAAGAAAAAAACCGGGGGCTTGTGTTTGAAACTCAAGGCCCAGAGTGGTTTTATATGCTCAGGAGCAACAGCACGTGGCTTCTCCCAAAAGATTCCGTGGTGTTGACCAAAGCAGGCAACATCTTTGAATTGAGACAGATACTCCTCATACGAAATTGGTTGCTGTGAATTTGTGAAAACCTGTATAGACTCCTCAACGTTTGCTCTTTGCAAGAAGAGATATACTTCATTCTTTTTAGAAATATTTTTCGTGAACAGAGGAAAAATGAAAAGTTGTCCACTGAGGAGCTTGGTGACCCTGACAAGTGTGGGAGACAGCTGTCCAACTTTCTGAAGTTGCCTGCAATTAAGTACACTGTATTGACACCTTGTTTCCAGTCTTACCATAGTATATTATTCTTGGCAAGCCACAGTGCTCTACAAATGCCAGGAAACAATTTTTCTTCAGGACTAATGCCCGAGACAATACTGAACTTTGGAATGTTTTTATTTTTGCAGAGTGTTTTCATTTCGAGACTTAGGAAAGGGTTACCACCCCAGCATTTATTCAGCTGCTCCTGCAGAGTGCTGGTTCCAAAACCTACTGACCAGAGAGCGGGCTTGTTAGAAATGTAGGCTTCAGGCCCACTGACTGCAGATGTGCACACTCAGGTCTCATGGTTTTCTCTTTCTTTCTCTTTTTCTTTCTTTTCTCTTTTCTTTCTTCCTTTCCTTTCTTTCCCCTCCCTCCCTCCCCCTTTCTTTCTTTCATTTTCTCTTTTCCTTTCCTTTCCTTTTCTTTTCTTTCTTTTGTGGTACTTGGGACTTGAACCCAGAGCCTTGTGCATACTTTACAAGTGCTCTACCACTGGGCTACATCCTAAGCCCGTTTTTTATTTTTTACCTTGAGAAAGGGTCTCACTAAGTTAGGCAGACTGCCTCTGGCCTCGAACTTGCAATCCTCCTGCCTCCACTTCTCAAGTTGCTGGAATTATAGGCATGCACCACCAAATCCAGTTCTGTGTTTTTAACAAACTTCTGAGTGACTTTTGCAGCCAGCAAATACCAGTGGCCTACAGGTTACCTCTAGGAGCCTCGGTTCTTAGACCCCAGCTAAAGGAGTATTGCTCTCAAGCTCATCTCTGAGTTTTCTCTGAGCAGGTGCCTTGTTGGGGACTTTGCTCCTCATTTGTTGGAGCTTGGCCCACCACTCCTTACTGCCACGGAGCTCCTTGTAATCATCTCCAGGGTACTACCTGTGATTCAGTCCATCCTAATTCCCTGTCTCTGCTTTCTGTGCTTCTGCCTCACTGACCTATCCCTCTGTACTCATAGGACCTTGCTCAAGACTGGGCAGACTTTCACTTTGCTGTGCATCAGGTACCACCTGACACTTGTTGACTGGGAATGGTCAGCACATGCCTTCATGTTGGGTGTCTAGGTAGCAATGGAACCTCAAGAAAAACTCATCCTGGGGGCACTAGTGTCTAAACAATTGTCTGGCCTAGGACAGGGAAGGTCAGGACATGCTGCTGGCAAGGCATGGAGTCCTGAGAGGAGGGCTGGGAGAGAGACTTCTGACCTTGCTGAGAATCCCAAGAAGAAAAATCAGAGGGTATCTTAGGTATCTAAGAAGCATTGGTGCTTTTCTTGCAACAAATTGGGAAGCCATGGTCAACTCTAAGCTCCCAACTGCCTTTGCCTGAGAAACTTTTTTGCAGGCTGGCTGCATCTGTATGGAAATGGCAGAAATCCCCAGCTGCTGCCCCTGCTGCTGCACTGTGGGTCTTAGTGTGTGTGGCTCTTGGTGTCTTCAGCAGCCAGTGGGGGGTGGTTTGTGCAGGAGGCTGGGAGGGCTCAAGGCTGGTCCTGCTCCTAGAAGCTCCAGTGGAGACTGGATGTGCTGGAGATGAGGGCAGAGAGGGCAGAAGTGGGTGATACCTCCCGTGGGGAGAGGACTTGACCTCACTCTGGGAAGGGACTCTGTGAACTTCCCTCTGTAGGTGTGGCCTGGGACAGCTCTCAAGTGCCCTTGTGTGAGAGCGAAGCTGGTGTCAGGTGTCAGGTTCCAGCTCAGGAATGCTCCCACTGTGGTCCCTTCAACAGTCTGTTCCTTCTTGCTGTTGGAATCTTGGTGGTCAGAGGGGATTCTTGTCTTTTCTTCAATTAAAGGTAATTTCTTTCTCCACCAAGGAGCGGGGCCTCAAAGGGGGAAGGCGGTTTTGGGACTGCACTCAGCGGAGGGGGCGGGGCTCCGGTGGGCGGGTCCTGGGCAGTGTTCTGGGCCTGTCCAGGTGGAGGCGCTGTGGATGGGAAAGGATTGGGCTGGGACCCTGTGTCTGGTGAGGCTGTTTGATTACGCGTGGCTTTTGTCATCTGCTTACAAGCACACCTGTGGTGAGAGGGACGGGTGCCTCTGGCTAGGGAGCAACAGGAGCCGGGGCCACCAAAAGCCACTGGGCACCGTGGCAGGCGGTGGGCGGTCGTTGAGGAGGATTTTCCAAGGAGGCGTCGCTAGGAACTTAGGGTGATGCTGCGCCTCTGAGACGTCGGCATGGTGTGGGAGGGGCCTCTTAAACCACCTCTTCCTGGCCTCCAGACTCCCGCCCTGCGCGGCTCCAGACGTGATTTCTTGATGCAATAGGGCCTTCACGCACGTGGAATCTTCCAGTGTGCGTGCTGTGGGTTTTTTGTTTTGCTTTTTTGCTTGGCATAATTTTGAAACTCATCAATGTTGTGTACCAGTGATTCCTTCCAGCATATGGTGGACCCCAGATTGTTGGTGGACAATTTGAGTCGTCCCCAGCATTTGCTATTGTGAATAAATGAGCAGGTGGTGCAGTCCAGTGGTAGAGCACTTGCAAAGTTCAACCCCCTAGTAAAAAAAATCATCCCCCAGCTTTATTACAATAAATATGCTAAATTCATTTAATAGGATGAGTTCTTTTTAAATATTCATTCAGATTTACTATGAAGCAATCATGTCACTTGCGCATAAAGACTCTAACCTCTTTCTCACCTGTGCGCTTTTTATTACTTGTGTTTGGCACATTACACTGACTAGGACTTACGGGAAGTGGGTGAGTTGAAGTGCTTCTAGTGACATCCTTGACATGGTCAAGTTTCTTGTTTGTATCTTCATTTTCTTTGGAAGAAAAACATATACAGAGAGGAGCCCAAAACATTAATGCTCAGCTCAATAAACAATCATAAAGCAGGCATTTGTGTGTGGCCATCATAAAAGATAACCCTGAAGACCTTCATCCTCCCCCAAATTAAATTTCATCCTGTTTCCAACATGATAGTTGAGCTAGGTTTACAGCTGTTTTTTAAAAATATTTAAGTTTTATTTAAATATAATTCACATTACATACAATTTACCCATTTAAAGTATACAGTTTAATGGCTTTTAGAGCACAGAGTTATGCATCTATCACCACATTTTAGAACATTTTTGTCATCCTGGAAAGGAACCTGCATCCCTTAGACATCCATTTCCCCAAACTCTCCATCTGCCCTTCCCAACAACCACTAACCTACTTCTTGTTTCTAGGGATTTGCTTGTTTGGATATGTTACATGAGGGGAATTATATAATATAGTCCTTTACCTAACTGGCTTTTTTCCCTTGGTGTATTTTTAAGATTCATCCTTGTATTTATATGTCCTTCAATTTTTATTGCTGAATATTCTGTTTTATAGACGTACCACATTCTCCATATCCATTCATCAATTTGGGTTGTTTCTGTTTGGAACTCTTATGGATAAGATTGCTATGAATGTTCATATACAAGTTTCTTTACAGACATTTTTATTTTCCTTTGGTTATAAGCCCAGGAGTGTAATTGCTGGATTATAGTAGGGATCAGTGTTTAATGTTGTGATTAACTCTCAGGAACGTTTTTCAAAATAGCTCCACCATTCCCAACAGCAATATATGAAGGTTCTAAATCCTTACCACCACTTATTATTATTATGGTACTGAAATGTTGAACCCAGGGCCTTACACATGCTTTGCAAACAGTCTACCACCAAGCCATACCCCCAGCTCATTTTTTACTTATTCTTGAGATAGTATCTTGCTAAATTGCCCAGGCTGTCTCTGGCCTCAGATGTGCAGTCCTCTTGCCTCCACCTCCAAAGTCACTGAGATTACAGGTGTGTGCCATAGCACCAGATGTTTTTGTTTGTTTTTTTGACAGTTTTGCTGTGTAGCCCAGGCTGGCCTCAATCTCACAATCCTCCTGCCTCACCCTCCCCAGTGTTGGGATTATAGTTGGGACCATCTATAAATGTCTGACATTTTCTGCCACTCCATGGCTTGCCTCCTCACTCTCTGAAAGGTTATCTGGGATGGAATGGAGTTTTTAATTTTAAGACTGTTCAATTTATAACTAACTAGCTTATTACCAGTTTTTATTTTTCTATAGTAGTCTCTTCTATGCCTATGCACAGTTTTCATTCATTCATCAGTTAATGAAAATTTGAACTATTTCCACTTTGGACTATAAATAATGCTGCCGTGAACATTCATTCAGGTTTCTGTGTGGAAATAAGTTTTCCTTTCTCTTAGGGACATACCTAGGAATGGAATTTCTGAGTCAGATGGTATCTCCATGTTTAACATTTTGAAGAACCACCAAACTATTCCCAAGATGCCGTCCCATTTCACATTCTCACTGAAAATATATGATGGTTATTATTTTCCTTTTTCACAGTTAAACCCAGGGCCTTGTGCACAGTAGGTAAGTGCTCTACCACTGAGCTACACCCTCAGCCCCTTATTTATTTTTTGAGACAGATTCTCACTAAGTTGCACACAGTATCTCTGGACTCGAACTCATGATCCTCCTGCCTCAGTATCCCAAATCATTGGGATTACAGACTTGCACCATGGTGCCTGGCTGTTTTTTGATACGATTGTAAGTGACATCGTTTAAAATTTTTATAGGTATAAAGAAATTGATTTATTAATCTTATATCCAGAAACCTTACTAACTTTGCTTTCACCTCTTGTATTTTCTACAGATTCTTCTGGAGTGCTTTTGTTCTCAGTCATACACTCTGTGACTAATAAGAGTTTAACTCCTCCCCCTTTCTGGTCCATGGTTCTTTTATTTTTCTTGCCTTACTGGACTGACTTGAGTCTCCAGTGCATTGTTAAATTGAAGTCCTGGCAATGGGCATATCTGTTTTCTTCCCAGTTTCAGAGAGAGCAAGCACATAAACCTTTCACCATTGGTGTGTTGCTTATTGTGGATTTTTCTGTGTATACCCTCAATAGAATTAAGTGCCCCCTTCCAAAAGCTGAAGAAATGTGGGGTGCCTTGGCACAGATGAAGGAAGAGGGAAGGGGATGTGTAAAAAGAGTGTCAAGGCTCAGTGTTAACTGGCTCTGGCCCACCCTCTCCAGCATGTCCTGTGTGGGGATCACTCAGGACTGCCCCAGTTAGACACCACCAAGAATCTTCTTTTCAGGATGGTAGTACTGGTTAGCGCCAGCCTTCAGTTTGCAGATGTCCCCTCTAAATGTGTGGCTTCTCACTCACTGTTAAATTTATTACTTAAATTAAAACACAGAAGTTTACATGTCATGAAGCCTAATTTGTCAGGTTTTTTTTTTTTTTTTTTTTAATCGTTTGTGCTTTTAGTGTCATATCTGAGAATTCTTTGTTTAGTCAGGATCATCAATATTTGCTCCTGATATTTTCTCTAAGTTGTTTAGTTTTGACTCTTAAATTTTGGCCTGTGATCTGTTTTGAATTAATTTTCTATGTGGTAGGCATTTGCATTCTTTTTGCATGTGGTGATTCACTTCTCCTAGCATTTGTTAAAGAATATCCTTTCCTGTTGAGTTGGTTTGGAACTCATGTGAAGGTCAATGGACTGTAATTCTGAGGTTTGTCTCTCGGCCCTTTTGCTGTGCTGATGATCTGAGTGTCTTTGTTGCAGTACTGGAGCTTTGTGGGAGGTTCCGAAATCACAATATATAGATCCTCCATCTCCTTCTTCTCTTAACATAGTTTTGGCTCTTCTGGCTCTTTTGTATTTCCATATGGATTTTAGGGTCAGCTTGTCAATTCCTGTGAAAAATTTCTTAAAAAGCAAGTTGAGATTTTAATTTGCATTGAAACTTGGGGAGAGTTGCTGTGTTAGTCCCACTAGGTCCTCCAATCACTGGTATGGGAAGGCTTTCCCTTTATGTAGCTCTTAAAATTTTTTCAGCAATATTTTGATAAGGAAAAAAATTTGAGATGTCCTAAATTTAATTACAGAGGGCAGAGGACTGGAGCCCCTGTGGGGCAATTGGTTAGTGTGTGGTACTTACATGACAAAGATTAGGGATGGAAGGAAACAAAGATGGGAGCTAGGGAACAAAAGACTACTTTACATTCCTAATGCTGGGGTTTAGCTCAGTTGGTGGAGTGCTGCTGGGCACTCTCTGGGGTCCTGAGTTCAATCTCTAGCACTGCAAAAATGGGAAAAGGACATGGCAGTCCACACCCGAAGTAATCCCCAAAGAACTAGCCATTGAAAACACTATGAATAGCAGAGAAGCACTGACATGGTGCCAGGCATAGCACAGCGTCAAGGAGTGTTGCATTCTGTTGTACATAAGGTCGCTGAGTCAGACTCGACTCTTTGGCACCTAACAGCAACAACAATGCAAGTTAAAGTTGTGGCTCCAGCCCCATGACCACCTAGTAGATGCTGGTGTACCCTGCTAGAGCCCACCCAGTCCAGAGGCAACATTACTTCTCTGTTACTTCCTACCTATACCAGAGCTGACCCTGCTGTGGAGAATCTGCTCTTTTTAATTTTTTTGTAGTACTGGGAGATTGAACCCAGGGCACTTCATCACTGAGCTGCACCCCTATCCCCTTTTTTATTTTTCATTCAGAGATAAGGGCTCATTAATCTCTGCAGGCTGCCTCTGTCCTCAAACTCACAATCCTCCTGCCTCAACTTCTCGAGTCATTGGGATTCTAGGAATGCACCACTATGTCCTGCTTCCAAATTTTCATATAAGCAGAAACTTTAGCTCTGATGGAGGCTTTTCCAGCTGTTCCCTGTCCATGGCTAGTGGCTGAGAGAACTTGTCTGAGGACCCATTTGTTCTTTCTGGCCAGCATATTATTATGGCTCAATAAATCCATTTATTCCTGAGACTTCTTGATATCAAGAATTTTAATATTTTGTAAGTTGCAATGTGCAAGTCTTATGCTTCTTTTGCTATATTTATACTTAAATATTTTATGTTCATTCTTAGATGTTAATGATATTGTCAATGTATATTTTCTTAACTTTATTTTTGGATTGTCCAATGCTAGTATATAGAAATACATTGATTTTTATATCTCAGTCTTGTCTTCTGTGATTTTGCCAAGCTTATTTATTGGGTTTATTAGTTCTAGTCAGTTTGGTGGATTCCTTGGGACTTTCTACATGCAAAATTGTATTGTCTGCTAACTGAGACGGTTTTTCTTTTTCCTTCCAAATCTGGATAACGTTTATTTCCTTTCTTGCCTGATTGCACTGACCAGAACCTCCAGAACAATGTTACTCAGAAGCCATGAGGGCCACTGTCTTACCTTGTTCCCATTTGGGAAGTGTTTGGTCCCTCACCAGTAAGATGTTAACTGTAAGCCAGTGCAGTGTTGCATCTGTGTTCTCAGCTACCTTGAGGCTCAGGCAGGAGAATTGAGCAAGCCTAGGAGTTCCAGGCCAGCCTGGGCAGTATAGCAAGAACTCATCTCTAAAAAGTAAAAATGGAAAAAAAAAAAATGATGTTAACTGTAGGGTTTTTGTAGATGCCTTTTATCAAGGTGAGGAAATTCTATTCCTACTTTATTGGGAGTCTTTATCATGCAAGATTGTTCAATTTTGAGAAGTACTTTTTCAGCATTTCTTGCATTCTTCTTAAAGTGATTGTTCTTTTTTCTGTTAAGATTGTGTATGACATTGATTGGCTTTCATATATTAAGCAGCGTTGCTTCCCTGGGTAAATCCCCATGGCCATAGCATGGAATCCCCTGTAGGTTGCTGATTTGGTTTGCTGACCATTTGTTGAGGAGGCTGTCAACCATATTTGTGTGGGCTCTCGTTCCAAGTTTCCTTTTCCAAAGTGTCTCTGTCTGGCTCTGGTCTCAGGTAACACCAGCCTCACAGGATGAGTTAGGGAGCTTTCTCACCCCCTCTATTTTCTACAAACTGCAGTTTGGATGTGGAGTGTCCCCTAGGGCCCATGTGTCAGAGTCCTGGTCCCCAGGTTGGCACTGTTGAAACTTGTTGGAAACTTGATGATACAGGGCGTTGTGGAAGTCTGGTCATTGGCAAGTTTACAAAGGCCTTCCCCACTCTCATTTGTGTCCTGACATGAGGTGAGCAGCTTTGTTCCACGCGCTCCCACCATGGCATTCTGCCAGCCAAAGTAGTGGGGCCAATTGGTCCTGGACTGACACCGCCAACACTCTGAGCCACAATAAATCTTCTGTCTTTATAAGTTGCTTATCAAGTATTGTTACAGTATTGGGGAGCTGACTGAAAGCACTGGGAGACTTTGTGAAGGTGAGGAATTTCTTCAAGTGTTTGGTAGCACTCAGTGCTGACACCATCTGGGCATGGTCTCTTTTGTGGGAAGATTTTTTGGTCACTAAGTCATTTATTTAATTATACATTTATTTAGTTTTTTTTTTTTAGGTATTATCAGATTTAACATTTTCTCTTCAGTCAGTTTCATTAATTTGTTTTTTAGGAGTTTGTTCTTTTCCTCCAAATCATCTCGTGCTAGACATCTTGTTCACAGTGTTCTCTATGGTCTCTGCAATGTATGCGAGGTCAGCACCCAGCCTCCTTTTTGTCCTTGACCTTAGTCAATGGTGTCTGCCCTTTTGGGGGTCTGTCCAACTCCGGGTCATCTGACTACAACAATAGGCCAGACCACTGACAGCCTGTCTCTGTGTGGCTTCTTGGCCAAGAATGATCTGTCTTTAAAGTATAAACATGGAATGAACAAAAATAGAGAAGAAGATATAACAGAAAGCTAATGAGGCCACAAAGAGTAACATGTGTCCTATCTAGTTATTTACAGAAGACATATGCTTGTTCTTTACAGAGGTGTGCTATCTCCGATTTGGTTAGAATTTTGTTAAATGTCTTGATTTTTCATTGGTTTCTTTGATTTTCTCTGTTGATTTTCTATCTCACTGATTTCTGCTCTTGCTTTGTTATTTTCTTTCTTCTGCTTACTTTGAGTTATAGTTTGCAGGGGTTTTTTGTTTGTTCTGCTGATTCCTAAGGTCTTTCCCTAATGTCAGCATTCATGGCCATAAAATTTTCTCCCAGCACTTTAGCTGCATCCTATGGGGTGGGGTGTGTTGTCATTTTCATTCACCCCAAAGTATTTGTTTCTTTCCCTTGTAAATTCTTCTTTAGCCCCTTGGTTACATTGAAGTTTGTTGTTTATTCCCCCAAATTGGTGGTAGATTCTTAAATACCACCTGTTCTGGATTTCTAGCTTGATTCTGTTATAGTCATGTTACCAGTCAGCAGGCTGAGGTCCTTTTGTTCCACCTGGATAGAAATCTGAGTAGATGAGGAGAAGCTATTCCAGTGCTGGTCTTTGGCAGATTTTATAACCCTCAACTTCTAACAGTGATTGGTGGCAGCAGACAGCTGTGAACAGCAGCAGGTAGCACCCTCTAGTGTTAACAGCGCTCATGCAGGCCTCAGGTCCTGGGACCATTAGCCCTACAGTGACAGAAGTTACAGGTTTTGTATAGGCCTAGGAAGTTGGGATTCCCCAGCTCTTGACATCAGCTAATGTTACATTCCCAGGCCTAGGAAGTCAGGATCCCCCAGCTCTTGACAGTGGCCAGTGTTATAGCTCCTGGGCCGAGGATGTCTTAAGATCCTTGGCCCTTAAGGCCACTTCTGCCACTGTTGTTCCTGATTTTGTGTCCTGTACTTCTCCACTGCCACTACTCTGCTGCCATTCTTATAGCTTTGCCACTGCTGCTGTCAAGGCCACTGGCGATTCCCACAGCTCTGTTGCTGCCACTGTCTTTGCTGGCCACTCCTTGGAGCACTGCTTTTTCTGTGGCTCTCCTGTTGCCATTCTGTTGTCACTACTGACACTGCTTCTTTCTTTTTGTTTTCCGGCTCAGCCCACTCTACTAAAATTGACAAGTAAAGACTATTTGAGAGGAATCTTTTATTGGGCATAATGTTGCAACACCAGGTGGGCAGCCCAGGAGGGCATTTCCTGACTAGCTCCAAGTAAGCTAGTCAGCCCTCTTATGTAGCCAAAAAGGGGGTCTTTTCATCAGTCACAGAACACCTTCATGCAAATGAAGGATTGTGTTTACATCAATCATAGCACTTTCCCATTTGCACCAGTTACAACAATCCCTCCCTAAGCCATCAGGGGAAGTGCTCCTCCTTTGGCTCGTGTAGAAATGGTTGAAGAGAAAGTCTAGTGCATTTGAAACAGTTGTGGCTGGGGCCACACCTTTAGGACCTGGAGTTGTGTTTCAGCAGCAAGTAGCTGCAGTTGTCATGTAGCTTCCTTGGTGTCTGTAGAGTGTTCTACACAGCTGATACTGGCATAAGGATACTTGCTTGCTGCTTTACTGACAGTTTTTTGCTCAAGGTAAACAGAGGACCATGTAGGAGTCTAATAGCTGTTCCTTAGGGACTCAGATCAACCCACCCCCAACATCTTTTGCTTATTTACAGGAAAATAAACATCAGGAGGGCTTATAGTAAAAACTTATTAAAATTAATACTGATTTTAACAGTGTTTGACAGTGATTTAACAGTGCTCAACATCTACCCCAGGGAGGGGAGGGTCATTCTAATCTGTCTCAGTCAGAGAAGCCACTTTACTTGGCACCAGTCCTTTTACATTCACGGATGCTTATTTTATGGTCTTATATTTGGTCTCTGGAATGTCACCTGCGTGCTTGAGAAGGTGTGTTCCACTATTAGAGAAGGTGTGTGTTCATGGGTGTTCTGGAAACTGAGAATGTTGTGGGTTGTTAGCAATGTTCAATCTTACATATCATTAAAAATTTTCTGTCTAATTCTATCCATTCTTGACAATGAGTATTGAAGTCTTCAACCTGTATTGTTGAGTTACCTGTTTCTCCATATCTCTCCATTTTTATTTTATACTTTTGTGTTTTAATTTCATGGGGATTTTTGCTCTGTTGTTAGGAACATATGTGTTTACAATTGCTTTACTTTTCAGACAGACCGACCTTTTGTCAATGTAAAATGTCCCTCTTTGTCTCTAGTAAATGTTTTCAGCTGTTTATTTTAATGCTGACTTTATCTGGGGTTAGTATGACTTTGTCAGCTCTCCTGTGGCTGCACTTTGCATGATATATCCTTTTCCACCAACCTGTACATGTATTTGAATTTGAGGAGTCTCTCTTTAAACTGCACATAGGTGGATCTTGTTTTGTTTTTGTTTTTAATCCAATCTGAAAATCTTTACCATTGATTGGAGTATTGAGTTTAGTCTTACTGTTATTTTTAATATGACTGATGTATTCTCTACGTCTCATTTTTGTTATCTGCTATTCCTTTACTGCCTCTTTTTTAATTTAATAGATATTTTCTAGTGTACCATTTATACATATTGATTTTTAATTTTCTTTCGATTTATCTTTTTTTCCCTTTACAGTCCTGAGAGTGGACCCAGGTACCCTACCACTGAGGTAAACCTCAGCCTTTGATTTATCTTCTAGCAGTGCCGTAAGGACATGCATCTTGACTTACCACAGCCTACTTCAGGTGGATCCCAACTTCATTTCAGTGCCATGCAGAAGGTAGAGATGAGCAGATATGGTTCCTCTAGCTCTTTGGAGCATTCATCTCTCTCTTGCCTCCCTGAACTTTCACCCTTGTCCCGCGTACAGTTTTCCTTAAAATTAAAAACCAAAACCAGAAAAACCCACATACTTTGCTTGGGGTTTGTATCTTTTTTTTCTTTGTATTGAAGAGTTGAACCTGGGGCCTTGTGCATACTTTACAAGCACTCTACCATTGATCTGCATCCCCAGCCCCTTTTTTATTTTTCATCTCGAGACAGGGTCTTGCTAAGTTGTGCAGGCTACCTCTCATCATGAACTCACGATCCTCTTGCCTCCACCTCTTGAGGTGCTGGGATTACTGGCATGCTCCACTATGTCCAGCTGGGTTTGTAGCATTTTTAAAATGTCCTTAATTTTTCCTCATGTCTGTAATGTTTTTGGCTACTACCTCTGAAGTAAGTGTGTCTGCCTGCCCTCCTACCCCTGAATGATCAGGTGGGGTTTTCAGCCACCTCTGACCCCACCTTTCCTGGCCCCTCTTTTCTTTTCTGGGTTCCCTGAGCTTGTAATTTACCTCCAGCTCTCTCCTGCCTCCGCTCAGGCATGTCTCAAATTCTATCACACCCATCTGTTTGAATTCCTTGTTGTATTATTTCTGTAATGTCTGTCTGGTTTTCTAAAACAGTGACAAGCAATTTTGGATCTTTGCCTTTTAATCTCCTGGATGTATTAATTGTAGTATGTTTATGAAAGGGGAACCAGGAAGAAAGGGGAGTAGGAAACCATGGGCCATTATAGGGAGCAGGGCCTGCCTGGCAGGGAGAAATAGAAGCATCTGAACAAGGCTTCCAGTTAAAGTGACAGTCTTTATTTTCGATTGGCCCTTGACTCTGGTCAGCCTGAAAACAAATAGTAACAAATAGATACATTGCCTGAGGGGATTAGGCAGGCAAATGTCCACTGGCTCCAACTTAGAAGCCAACCAGGGACCTAGCTAAACCAACCAAACACTAGAGGGCTACTAGATTTAAAAGGCCCAATTGAAAGTATCTCTGGGCAAAATCCTGTTGCCACCAATCTGGGGCTGGAGCCCCAGACACTACATATACTCCTAGGCAGTCCCCATGTGGCTTCCCTAGCACTCTCTATGGAGACTCCCTTTTGTGTATGCAGAGGCTCTGTTTCCTTTATCTCTTACTTTTGTTTTTCTTACCCCTTTTATAGTTCCCAGTTGTTTTCCAAACTGTTCTAAATAAAGTTTTCACTTTTCTGTATTTTGAGTGGCTTCCTATATCATTCTTGATCCATGGTGCCAGAACCTGATAAGGACTCCACACACTGGGACCAAGGAAGATCTCATACCCTGTCCAACAACATTGATGCCCACTGAAAGCAGCATTGTCTGGCTCCCTGCAGATCTGTGTGTACCTTATGATTATTTTCATTTTTTTTTTTTAAAGTCATGTTTTGCCTCTTGCAAGCCTGAATAGTTTCAGTTGTGTCCTGATAAAGTGAATGAAAAGTTCCAGGCCCCTATGGGATTTCTCGAAAGTCTTGGAGGCAGTGATTCTAGGAATAACTGTTGGGGCCACTCTGCCCAGTCTCCCTGAGCAGCTAGAACCCGAGTCCCATGGGGCCTGCTCCTCAAGGCCTGTGACTCAACATTTTCCTTGTGGCTGAGAGTCTGGAAGAAGCAGAACTTGGTTGATCCAGCTCCACAGCCTTCAGGTCATGCCAGCTATGAGGTGCTGTTTTCAGAAGTATTGGGTGGCCAGGGTGATCCCATCCTTTCTCTGGCAGCCAAGCCCTGAGAGCAGGGCCTGTACAGCCACCCAGATGCCTTCTGAGGTGCCCCACCCTCAAGCCTCCTGGACTTCCTTTTCCACACCTGAGCCCTTCCTTGGGCTTCTCAGTGTCTTCAGGCCTCTTCAGCAGGTGTTTTGCTCGGTTAGTGTTCTCACTTTTCCAGGCATCTCTGCTGAGCATATCATTCTGAACAGCCCACACATCCATTCCTGGAAGCGGGTTTGCTTCTGGGTTTTCTTTTCTCTCTCTGGCTTAGAATTTATTGGGTTTGGTGAATCTGGGTTGGTGTTTGTTTGGAAATTCCTCTACTGTTGTTCCTCCAAGTATCAGCTCTTCTCTGTTCTTTTTCCCCTACTCTCTCTGGGACTCCAGTTATACATTGTATCTCCTTGCTACTTCTTCCTTTTCTCTGTCTTCCATTTTCCTGTGTCATGCTGAATTCTGGATAACTTCTCACATATCTCCAGGCTCACCAATTGTCTCTTCAGAAAGATCTATTTGGCTATAAACTTTGCCAATGTTATGTTTTCTTTGGAGTTGTATTTTCTATTTCTAGGTGTCCTATTTAATTCTTCCAAGTTTGTGAGTGTGTGTGTGTGGTAAAATATACATAAAATTTACAATTTTAACCATTTTAAATACACAGTTTGGTGTATTAAATATATTCACATTGTTTGCAGCCACCACTACCTCCCTCTGGAACTTTCCATTCTCCCCAGCTGAAACTATCCCCATTAGACAACAGTCCCCATTCCACCCTCCCCTTTCTGTCTCTGTGGACGACTCCTAGGACTTCACATAACAGAACTTGTCCTTTTGTGTCTGGCCTATGTCTTACACCTTTCATTTTTTAATAATTGCATAGGTTTTATGCATATTTCAGCTGATAATTTGAGTATCTGAGACCATTCATTGTCATTTTTGTGGACCTGGCTTTCTCCTTGTGCTGGTCATTGTGGTTGTACAGTCCTCTCTGGAATAAAGGCCTCAGTGAAAGTCCATTCCCACAGAGATTTTACTTTGCCTCATCTGGTACCTGAGGACCACAGCCTGGGCTGTTGTCATCCAGTGGGTGGAAGTCCCTCACAGTTCTCCCCAGCCATGTCTCAAACTTCTTACCTGACCTGGGAAATGCGGGTGCTGGTTTAATGGCCCCCCCGCCCCCACCCCGAACAGCACCTCCCTTCTTCCTGCAGCTGTACTGGTCAGAACCAGCTTTCAGACTGCAGTCATTTCCTCTAGTCAGCCAAGCCTGAGGAGCAGACAGCATTTTGCTTTGATTTATGCCTTCTTGTCAAATCTCTGTTGCTTATAAACTTATATATTCTATACAGCATCTTTTCTTGACCAGAGCAGCTTTGTCCATTTGCATTTGCTGGTCTGCCACTTCTAGAACTTGGACCTGGGTTTGGATCCTTGCTCTACTGCTAACTAGTAGCAAATCATGGGCAGATAACTTCTCTTGAGCTTATTTACTACTGCTTTGTAACTTAGAATTTGGGGAGAAATTAAGTAATGGGGGCAATTAAGTAATGGGGGAGAGAGACTGATTCTGATATAATACATACATATTTGGTTTTTGTCCCAGTTCCTAACACACAACTCCTAAATCTCAGGTGACAGGAGTGTCCTGGACTCTCAGAGGCATCTCCTGCTGGGCTGCTGGTTGGGGTAGGGTGGTTTCCAGAAACCAAACCTGAATGAGAAGTTTAGGGCTTTCAGCCCCACCCCCAGCCTCCAGGGAGGGGAACAGGGCTGGAGATGGAATCCATAATTGATCATGCATACCCAATAAAGCCTCCATGAACCTCTAAACGATGGGACTCGGAGGGCTTCAGTGCTGGTGAACACGTTGGGGTACCGGAACGTGGCACTCAGGACCCTCTCAGCCTCTCCCCATGTGCCCCTCACCTGGCTGTTCATCTGTGTCCTTTACTATGTCCCTTAGAATAGACTGGAAATGGGAGTTTCTATTTCCCTGAGTTCTCTTATAGCAGGCTATAGAATCCCATTTTTGGCCAAGTTGGACAGAAGGGTGGAGACCATGGGGGCCCAGTACTTGTGAAGGCATCTGCAGAGGGAACAACCCCAAGGGCCTGAGCCCTTAGTCATGGCACCTACACTAACTCCAGGTAGTGTCCAGATTGAATTCAACCATAGATCCCACCTGGGGTCTGCATAATTGGAGATATACAGTTGAAGACAAGTCTCACTCAGCCCCCTGAGGATTCTTGTACCTTCACTATAGTAGGAATGGGGACAGTTTTGAGTGGGTAAGTGAAATAGGGGGGCTTGGTGGGTTTAGTGGACAAGCAGTAACCCAAGACAATCTGACCCACAGAATAGATACAGACTGTAAATGATTTTCCATGGAACCCTGATTGGAGCCAAGTGGAGGACAGTGGCATGGATAGTAGTCCCTCCGGTGTGCTGGCAGCCTGCAGTCTCTGCCTGCCATGTAAGTTTAGTTAGTGGCAGCCCCAGAAAGGGACAGAGGAAATTGTCTCCTGTTAGGCGTGTTGGATGTT
This sequence comes from Pedetes capensis, assembly GCA_007922755.1. Classification (NCBI taxonomy): domain Eukaryota; kingdom Metazoa; phylum Chordata; class Mammalia; order Rodentia; family Pedetidae; genus Pedetes; species Pedetes capensis. Next base: position 28,136 of record VMDO01012630.1, on the reverse strand, counting down.
AAGTAGAAGATGTTTGCAGCCCTCAGGGGAGGGGACATGGGCATCAGAGGGACCTGCCCTGAGGTCTAAGGCTCTAGTGAGTCAGGGCCCTGACAGCATCAGATGGTTGACTCAGGGCCCTGACAGTGTCAGAGGGTTGCGCGATAAGCTCCTCGGTGATTGTAAACTGCCTGGCACTGTGCTTTGGAACAGGTGTAGGAAGTGTCTGGGTTTGTGCCTTGTCCTCCACAGGATGGTCCTGAGGCTTCAGTCATGGCTAAGCTTAAGCATCCAGATCTCATTGTCTGAAAGCCAAGTGCAAAAAGACTTAACAACAAGTTGAGTTTGTGTTCTCTGCGAAAGGCAGGCGTGGCTGTGGTCTGTTGCGACCTTCACTTCTAGTTACTGGCACACCCTCTGGGGCTCCTCTGCATCTAACCCCAGGGCTATTCTTGCCTAGCTCAAAGATACCTCACTGGAACCTGCTTGTGTCCTTGAACTCTCAGTTCTACTAGAAGGCTTTTCCACCAGATATTATTTCAGAAAGGAGATAGCGTTTCATTCTGAGATAATTCTTTTATAAGGTACCAAATTCATTCCCTCAGGCTGCCAGTCATGCCACAATGATTCCCTGGTCCTCACTGTGGAATTTTAGCTCCTCTGGGGATTTTGCACATGGCAGAGAAGACCAGTAAGAGATCGTGAAGCCCCCTCTCCCTGTGAGAAGAGGTGTCTTTAGCCACTCCTTGGCATGAGCACTGGTGGTGCTCTGTGCTTCCCACGTGGTGCTGACAGCCTTTGGTATCTGTCTTTTCAGCACCTCTGCTTTGCCTTCTCAATGCCAGCTGACCTTTATTAACCAGCGCTCAGCACAGGGGACCTTCCTGGAGTGGGAAGAGAGGCTAATGGGGGCTTCCAAAAAGGGGGTAAGATCATGTCCCACCCCCAAAACACATCTGGCTTGTTATCAAAGTGCCCTCTTTCATGTGCAGTAAAAATCTTTTCATTCTTGTCTTTCAGCAAGTTTTTTATTCTTTCAGAATGGCCTCCAGAGAACAAGGAGCTTGTTCATCATAAGCGGTCTCCACACTTTCCAGAAGAGCTGGGTACCTGCTTTGCTGTTTATTTTTTGCTTGAGTGTTTGCTCACCGCCTCACCCTTAGTTTCTTGGTAGTTTGGCCAGTGAGTAGGTTAATGCCTTTCATGTTCTCTTTGCTCCTACAGATGCTGACTTTGTTCAGACTCCCAGTGGAGAGGTGATTCTAGTAGAAGTGATGGAAATCTTATTTCAATGTTCTTTGGTTTCTTGCGAGTTGGAAAACACTGAATTATTGTGCTTTTATTGTAGATCCTTGAACTGTAAAATTCAAGTCTTGGCGAACCCTATGTGTTTTAGTCAGAGTTCTCCAGAGAAGCCAAATAGTAGGGCACAGATAGATGTGTAGGGTGAGACTTACTGTGGGTGATTGGCCACATGATCAGTGAAGCTGAGGAGCCCTGTGTCCTGCCGTCTGTAAGCTGAGGCCCAGTCTGAACCCAAAGGCCTGAGAACCAGGGGAACCATTGGCATAAATACTCATCTGGCTCCCAGTTCCCAAGAACCAAGAACACCATTGTCAGAGGGCAGCAGAAGATGGTCGTCCTAGCTCAAGTTGTTGTTGTTAGGTGCTGTCAATTTGTGTCTGACTCATAGCAACTCTCATAGGGTTTTCAATGGTTGATTGTTTCGGGATTGCCTCAGGAGTGGATTGCCACATCCTTCTCCCATTTTTGTGGTGCTGGAAATCAAACTGGGGACCTCAGAGACTGCAGAGCAGCACTCTACTAACTGAGCTAAATCCCAGTCCCCAGCTCAAGGAGAAAGGATAAATCTGCCCTCCCTCCACATATGTGTTCTGTTTGGGCCCTTAGCAGATTGGATGGTGCCACCTGCCCTGAGGAGGATGGATCTTCCTTACTCAGTTCACTAACTCAAAGGCTGACCTCTTCATGAAATGTCCTCACAGACCCACCCAGAAGTCATGTTTTACCAGCTCTCTAGGCAGCCTTAAGCCCAGTCATAAAATTAACCATCATAAGTCTACCCCTTGTCAACCTGACACCCATATGCATCTCCTTAAACCATACTTTATCTCTAAATAAAGACATGACAGGTCTTAATTCTACCTAAGAATGGTGGAATTATGGTATATGGTAAGTAGTGCTGTGTACTGTGAAAATGTACATTTTCTTCCCCAAAAGATGAGGGGAAGTCTTGGAATGTTTATTTTTCTGATAGCCTTTAACTTGAATAATGTGATGTAAAATTAACAGTACTTAGAAGTTGATATAAAGTCAATCTGTCTTGTGTTACACAATAGGGGAATAAGAGAGAGAGGAAAAAGAAATTTGCCTATGTGTGTATACTAACAAGTATGTTCATAACAATATGGAGGAAATCATCATGACATTATTGATTCTTGTTTTTGTAACCGGTTCCATGGTTGTAGCTGCTATTTATAACTACCTTCTTCTCCTATATATTTCATCTTCCTTTTACCTTTAGCAAGCATCTCAGTGAATTTTGGTTCTTCACCTGGAAGGGTGACTGAAACTTTTGTTCCTGAAGGGTCTAGGCCATTTCTCATCCTGCCTAAACTGGGTTGTTAAAGTTTCCCAATGGCCTCATTCCCAGGACATGGTAATGCACAGATGCCCTGAGAGATCTCTTGCGCCCTTTGCCTTCCTCCTCATGTCTGTTGTGGAGCAGTGGTCCAGGATCCCCCTGGTGGTCTGGGTCAGTCACCCCACACACACACCTAAGCTCCTTTCTTCACCTGTTGCCTCAGGTGTGAGGAGCCCAAAGCAGCAGGTGGCGTCTCAAGTTCTGTTGTTGTTGTTAGGTGCTGTTGAGTCGGTATCCGACTCATGGCAACCCTCAGGGTTTTCAATGGCAGACTGTTTCGGGATTGCCTTGGGAGTGGATTTCCAGGTCCTTCTCCCATCTTTGCAGTGCTGGGAATTGAACTCGGGACCTCAGAGACTGCAGCGCAGCACTCTACCAACTGAGCTAAATCCCAGCCCTCTCAAGTTCTAGTTCATAGAAATGTTGTTGTGCCTCCTGGTAGAAGCAGTTCCTCCCCTTCCAAGACTTCTAGGCCAGCAGAGCATGTTTTGGGAAGAGGAAGCAAAAATTTTATTAGTTCATGAGAGGATAACGGGGGAGGTGAACATGAACAATGTACAGTGAATGATATGCATGTATAGCTATGCCAGTATGAAACCTATTAAGTTGTACACTGAAAAATTACTAATAAAATAAGATTATTGGGGAAAAAGTGTTGCTAGTGGGTCCCTAGGGGTGATGGTGACTGATAACATGCATGTTCCACCTCTCTTTCCTGGACCCATGGATCCTGGCTGTGAGGGAAACAGTACCTTATACTGGATGCTGATTCAGGCATACACAGCCTTCTGGGGAACTTGCCATAGCCCTGCAAAGTGTTGCCACTTTGCTTGTCCTGTCACCCCCTCTTCATGTGGCCCTTTACCATCCTGTCAGGGCAGCTGCTTCAGGGTCATGGGGACATGGTGAGACCAGTGAGTGCCCTGAGCATGAGCCCACCTAGGCACTGCCCTGGCTGTGGAGTGAGTTCCTTGGTGCTTGGTGCTAATGACCATGATGGGGCAAAGGTCTGATGTTAGTTTCAGCCCTGACATGTTGATAGACTCTGGTCAGGTTATGTGGCCTTTCCAAACCTGGTTTCCTTAGCCACAAAATGGGAAAAATTCTCACCATTCTGTCTCCTGCCATGGAAGAGTGATTAATATCACAAGAAGGTATGTGAGTGCTTTGTAAATGGAGCAAATTGAAAATCTACTTGTTCTACAACATTTTGGAGGGCCAACTACAAGTACTGGACTTGTCCTGTTCTGGAAAGCTGTGAGAGACACCTCTCCAAAGGGCAGTGAGGCTGAGGGTATGTTGAGTTAGGTATCTGCACCAGAGGCAGAAAGTTTGATCCTCTGAGTGCTCCATGTGTTTGGAAGCAGATGAGACTTTGCCTCTGACAACCGTCTCATCTGGCAGTCTGCACAGGTCAGGAAGCCTGTGCTGTGGTGTGTGAAGCATCAACAGGCACTTCCCTGAACCTCCTTAGATCTTCTGAGGGTCGTGGCTAGCTGTTAGTTCTACCCCTGCCTTTCCTGTTCTCATGCCCTCCAGCCCTCTGCCCCCTCATTAACTTACTACTCCACAGGTATTGGGTTATTGAAGGCTCATAAGGCCATTTTGCAGAAATAACAGATATAAATATGGATCTTTTAGTTCATCTTATTGACCAGTTTAAAGATAAATGTCCTCCCAATGACATTATTTGTAGTTCTTCTATTGGCTCCATTTGTACCTTTAAGAAAAACACTTAAACCTTTGTTTATTGTTCTTTTACTTAAGACGTGGTTCTTTTTCACTACTTAGGGGTTGTTAAACCCAGGGCCTCACAAATGCTAGGCAAGTGCACCACCACTGAGTTTCACCCTCAGCCCCATTTTTATCTATTTTATTTTATTATTTTTTGCAGTAGTAGACATTGAACCTGTTGGCTTGTGCATACTAGGCAAGTGCTCTCCCACTGAGCTGCATCCCCAGCCTCTTTTTTAAAAAAATATTTATTTATTTATTTATTTATTTATTTTATTCATTCATTCATTTTTGCAGTACTGGGGGTTTTAACCCAGGGCTTCGCACATTCTAGGTAAGTGCTCTACCACAGAGCCGCACCCTCAGCCCTTTTAAATTTTTATTTTGAGACAATTGCCCTTAGCCTCTGGCCTCAAACTGTGATCCTGCTGCCTCAACCTCCCCAGAGTCACTGGGCCACAGGCTGTGCTGCATGCCCTAGATCAAGATTTTCAGGATCTTCTCTTTTCTTGTCTGTCACATGGTAATTGCTGTCCCCTGAGGACTGATAGGGGTCCTGTTTCAGGGATGTCCTCTGTCTGAATCACCTGCTTGGATCTCCTGCTGCTGTCTTGCTTTGTGCTGTCTGCCATTTCTCACTGTGTTGGAGCTGCCTTAGGTGAGTTTAAAATGTGCTCTTTACACAGGACGACGTGATGATGCCCCAGAGGGTCAGGCTGCAATATGAGGCTGCTGTTCGGCGCCCGACCAGTGTGAGTGCAGCACCTTTTCTGTGTCGCCTCCTTTGATGATTTTGACATTGTGTTTTTTTCAAATGGAGATTTCTCCTCAGGGTAAAAAGAATTCATGTATCCAGCCTGGCATGGTGGCCATACCTATAATCCCAGCTCTGGGGAAGCTGAGGTAGGAGCATTGAGAGTTTGAAGTCAGCTTGGGCTACATAGTGAATTCCAGCCCTTGGGTTGGGTTACACGGTAAGATCTCATCTCAAAAAGCCCCCCCCCCCCCAAAAAAAAAACCAAACCAAACAAACAAAAAAGACAAATGGGGCACAGCGGCACATGCCTGTAATCCTAGCAACTCAGGCATCTGAGAAAGGAGGCTTATAAGTTTGAGGCCATGGGCAACCTATGCAGCTTTGAGAGACCTTATCTCAAAAAAAAAAAAAAAAAATCCATTTATGGTCAGACTGCCAAAACAGAGGGAGATTTCTGGCTGGCATGTCTCTAAATGCTTGAGGGTATATTCCTTTGAAGAGAAAAGTGTGCTTGTCACTTTAAAATGGATAGAATGGGTTTGTTTCTTTTTAGCCAGAATGTGTAATGCTGAGCCTTTAACATGAAAACCAGGCTGAGAGCTATAGTGACAGCAGCTTTAAAATTCCTCCTTGGGCTGGGTGTAGTAGTGCATGCCTGTAATCCCAGCACTCAGGAGGCTGAGGCATAAGGTTTGATGCAGGTTGAAGGCCAGCCTGGGCTACATAGAGAGACTTTATCACACACACACAAATCCAATACCACATTCTCAAGTCTCTCCTTAGTTAGAGCCTTGTCCCAGCTGGTTCTTGGAGCTTTTCTAACCACTCTAAGCCCCCTGGGAGGCTGTCTCAGCCCACCTGTGCTCACCCACCCACCACCTTGGGGGAAAGACCTCCCTCCCTGCACAGGGGGTGTGCTGTCCTTGGGCTGTCTTGAGGTTTCAGAGGAAGTATGAATTGGTGGCACCTGCTTTCTGACGCAATGGTGTTCAACGGTGTTCCTCACCCTGCCGTGTCCACATATGCAGTTGGGTTGCACCAGGCTGGCACTCGTGTCCTGCTGTGCTGCCCTGGCTCTTGCTGTGAGAAGACCCCCACAGAAAGTCACCAATCAGCGTTCTTAAGGGAAAAGCTCATGAAACGCCTCCTCTAGTGGCTTCTCCAGGCAGTTTGCAGCCTCCCTCACCCAGGGTGGTTTGCCCTCTGGGGTGGTGTTGGGACCTCTGAATGCAGCTCATGTACTATATGATTTTAAGAAATTTGGCACTTGTTACGTCTTTGTCACTTTCCCAGCCTTTCAGCCCCTGAGTCCTGAGGCCTTGTCACTGGTGTTGGTGCTGGACATGTAGAAACAGCCCTCAGGTCACCCTTCCCTGGTGTGGCGGATGTCACTGGGTTAAGTTAGACACTGAAGACTCGTGTTCTTTGAGTTGTTGTTAGGTGCCGTCGAGTAGGTGTCCGACTCATAGTGACCCTACATACAACAGGTGAAACACTATTGTTAGTGCTTCTCTGCTATTCATAGGGTTTTCAATGACAGATTGATTTTTGGGAGTGGGTTGCCGGGTCCTTCTCCGTTCTTTGAGTAGGAACTGCTTATATTGCTTAAACTTAAACATTAATAGCTCAAATGCTCCTTGGAATTTGTCCGAAGGACAACAGGAAACACCTGTGGCTGTCCCTGGAGAGGCCCCTGAGCCCAGGTATTGCACACACAGCCCTGTGATGCCTCCGTGGCTCTGGGGTAGAGCATCCCAGATGACCTCCCACCTCACCTTCCCAGCCCATCCTGTTGCCTCCAGCCCTCTGTCCACCTCTTGCCACACATAGGGATCTCACAGCCACTCTGAGTGTGGAGTTATGGGGCAGGGGTACAGGTGGTCCTTGATATGCAGCAGGCAGCAGTGTATGCAGGGAGCAGACAGGAAGTACAGACAGAACACAGAGCACCATCATGGGAGCAGGAGGGCCATGTGTTGCGTCTGCCATGGATATGCAGGGCCCAGGCATCTTGGGGCCCCATGGTAACCACAAGGGTTTCTGTGTAGGGCATGTTTCAGTGAGGGCAGGAGAAAGGTTTGTGGCTTTCACATGGTTCTAAAAGGGTTGTGAGCCAACAGAGTAGAGGTACCACAGATATGCGTAAATACATGTTCTTAGTGGCCAGTGACCACAGACTCCAGAAGTTGTTTTTTTAAAGTTAATGGCAGAGAATGTTTTATTCCTTCCCCTTTGTAGTTGGAAGTGATGTCATAAAGTGTCTGACAGCACATGTTGTGGAGACTGGGTGAGCTTGTCCACGCTGGGCAGTGGTGTCCTTGGCCTCCAGTACTTGGCACTGTTGGTTACCAGTGGATGGCTTGGGGATTTCCACTCCAGCCTCCAAGGTATGGGTGGGCTTCTTAGTCAGATAAAAAGAGAAATTAGATGTACAGACTGTGGTTTTTGATTGATTCCTTTGTCAGGAAGAGGAAACAAAGTGGAAGCCAGTCCTCTGGTGGGTTTCTGTGCATTGGTGACGGGTGTGCAGAGCCTGGGGCTTCTAGAATGTCCTGCAGTGGATCTGACAGGTGAGGCAGTCGGGGTCAGAAGAGACAGGAGTGGCACAGTGTCAGAAACGCACCACTTCCTGTGTTCACTGTGCTTGGCCACTGAGGACGCCACTGGCCACATTCCTCTGTTCCCTGCCTGTTCCACAGATACCCTTCTGTGAAAATGAGGCATATAACCTGTCCCTGTACCAGGTGGGAAACCAGTATGTGTGCACTGGGTCCTCATCCAGTGGAAGATGCCATATTTCACTTAAAGTCACCTTTATAGGGGCTGGAAATGACAGTTTCCAGGTGTTTAACATACTGTAAGGAGTGCTGACCTTTTAGAGTAAGACACTGTTGGATATTTTTTTTCTTTTTCCTTTCCTTTTATTTTATTTTTTTGGTGATATTGGGGGGTTGAACCCATGGCTTCACACATACTTTTAAGTGTTCTACCACTGAGCCACACTCCCAGCCCCTTTATAGTTTTTTATTTTGAGGCAGGGTCTTGCTAAGTTGCACAGGCTGCCTCTGGCCTTGAACTTGCCATCCTCCTGCTTCAGCCTCCAGAGTCACTGAGATCACAGGCATGAGCCACTGCACCCTTCAGGATGTTTCATCTCCTTCTTTCATATCCAATTCTGAAACTAGAACAGATTGGCTACATTAGTGAAGTCATTTTGCAGCTTTCTGTGGCATTCTTTCAGATGAACTGTGATATTTACGGATGCTCAGGAATTTTGGAAAAATGCAAACTGTGTCATTTGTCATCATCTTAATTAACCTTGATTTGCATTTTCAAGATTGTCTAAAGTTCTAGATTATGAGTTTCCTTGCTCACCTTCTCATTAAATTTTCTGGATACCCTGTCCAGTGTTTGGTGGAGAACTTTATGCCACATTTTCCTCCCAACTGCGGAGATGGATAGAACATTTCTGTCATTCTCCTTGTGACCCTTGGCTGCACTCACACAAAGTTCACTGTTACTGTAATGCTGGGCTTTATATCATGACCTGCAGAACCCCACTCTGCAGTTGCTGGTTAGTGGCTGTGTCAGCTGTGTTGCGTAGTGCTGATAGGAACGAAACGAATGCTGGCTGTGTGCTCCTGCTCAGCCATTGTTTCTTTAAGGCACCACACAGGAAGGAAGGAAAGACCCTTCGTGAGAGCTTTCACTGTGCTTTTGTATACATATCACTGCCAAACTTTTGGAATTTTATATTGTGGGCATCATTGTTGCATCAGTAGGCAGCTCTGAATGTAGTCTTATTCCTATTTAACACTCATTTCCTGAACCTTTGTAGCAGAGAGCAGTTTTGGAACTGACGGGATGGAATGGGGAGCCTTAGGTTTGCCCTGTGGGGTCCTGAAGTGGCCAGAAGGGCCTTTCCTCCAGTGTCACTGGACAGAAGTATGGAGGAGGCAACCGTGAGAAGTACAGCTACCAGGACACCTAGGTAGAGGCAGGAAGATGACATCCCCCAGGTGAGGCATCCTGCAGATAGGCATGGTGGCATGTGGGGCCTATGCCCTGACCTCAGGACACTAGAGGGTTGACAGTAGGCCTTCCCTGCATCCCAGTGCAAAGGTAAGTGGCTGCTGTCAGTATCTGTGTTCCATGGGCACCAAGAAGTGGGGTCAGTATCAGTAACATCAGCCATAGGCACTGAGGCACAGGGTAGCTAGGGTGTGCAGACTTCCTTCTCTCAGGATCCTTCTCCATGAGCTTCCTTATCACCTCACAGTGATGGAGGATGCGTGCTTTGAAGATGGCAGAGCCATCATTACCTGATATTTTAAACCCACACTCTGCTTGAGCTCTTGCCCACTCCACGAGGTAGGAGCTCACCCACATGTAGTCTCAGGACCCTCATCCACCTGTGAGGTGGGAGCTCCACCCCTAAGAACAGTCTCACAACCCTCCTCCACCTGTGAGGCAGGAGCTCACCCCTAAGAACAGTCTGACAGACCTCCTCTGGGCTAGAGGGTTGGCAGGTCTCTGCAATGACCCAGACCTGCAAGGAGCCTGCAGTAATGTATGGAATGCCCTGGGCACTCCTGCTGGGCTAGCCTTTGACCCCCAGGAGCATGGTGGTCTTTTGCTACTTCCCTTGTGCCTTCTTCTCTGAGCTGGAGAGATCTGTTGGGAAGTGAGTACAGAAGAATCCATGTGCTGCTAGGAAGGAAGTCAGAAAAATGAGAATGTCTGAAATCCTGCTCCCTAATGTCAGTGCACTCCAGGGTGGTTGTATCCACTTGAAAGTTGTCTGAGACCAGAGGACCCTGCAGGGGGTCCTGGGAAGAGAAGAGTAGGAACTGAGAGAGGAGACTGCCAAGGAGGTAGAAGGTAAACACAGCTTGCCTACTGGAGAATCTTCAGGCAGACCTTCCTCACCCTCCAATCTGGCCCCAGATGAGACCTTCCACCCTTGTGTGGAAATGTCATCAGGGCAGTGATAATCACTCTATTTCTTCACCTGCAAGGAGCTGCATGTTCACTTAAATAACAAGACTCTCAAGTGGACTGTGTAAAGAAAATCCGCAAAACTCTTCTTGGTAAAATGTTGATCTTGTTCCCTAGAATTTTCCACTTCTAAATCTTGAGCACACTTCCAGAAGAGGATAAGAAAAATAGCTTAGTGATCTTGGACGAGGCAGTTTTAAGATAAGCTACCAAAACAGAAGCCCTGAAAGGAAAAATTAATAACTTGGACTTGGATTTAAATACTTTTATACTTTAGAAGATACCATTAACAAAATGAAGTAACTAGGACAGAATATTTTTTAATCCTTAGCTGGGTATCTAGGGGTCAAAATAGACTCTTGGATGGGTGCTAGACTGGAACACTGTAGCATTTAACCTAAGTATAGGTACTTGAGTCATGGGTCGTATGTGACCCCAGAAACACAATACCAGTTAGGAGTTACATCATTTAAATGAGAAGGAACTATACTCAGACTATGTAAGAACATTTGTAGATCAGTAAGACAAGAAATACAGTAAGAGTAGGCAAAGCCTGGGACAGATGCTTCACCAAGAGGCATGCGTGAAGGGCTAGACGTGCATAGAGAGGCGCTAGCATCAATTGTGGATAAGGAGTGACCTTAAGCACACAGATGTTGCTGGACACCGGCTAGACTCCATATGACAAAAGGACAGACAGGGACCCTTGTGTACTGCCTCCGGGTGAAAAGTGGCCAAGCCACTAAGGAAGTCAGGCCAGCGGGCCCTGTGGATGGTAAAACACTTACCACATGCTCTGGTCCCTCCCCTCCAAAGCATCTGCTCAGGGGAAATGGAAATATGTCCACACAAATGTGTCCTTGTAGTAGCATTACTATAATAACCAAAGGTACAGAGCGATCTGAATGTTCAGTAGTGAAAGTGTGTTGTGTCCCATAGCAGATATGGTTCACCCATAAAAAGGAATGAGACACTGACATTGCACACATGGGTAAATATCAAAATGCTGTGCTGAGTAAATGAAGCCAAAAAAGACTGGATAGCATCTGATTCCACAAGCACGAAATGCCACAAAAGATAAATTGGTAGTGACAGAGATGCTCACTCTTGGGCTAGGCTATACTGGGCTGAGGCTGGAGTGATGGCCAAGGACTTGAGAAGACTTGGATGGGACTATCCCCAGGATGGGACAGTTGTGACATTGCACAAGGTTGCCCACTTACTCAAAAATCTTCAGGTTCTAAACTTGCTGGTGGGTGAATCTCATGGCATGTACCTTGCATCTCAGTAAAGCTGAGAAACATTGCAGAATAGAGTACATGGTCTCAGGAGGGAAACTTGGAGGACTCTGGGCATTGATTCTATATAACCACTCTGTTTTAAAAATAGTCTTTTGGAAACTTGCAGTTTAAGATGGCGGGTTAAAGCCAGCCTCCATGTGACATGGTAAAACAAAGGAGTTAGAATAGGAAGGAATGGGCTCTTCCAAAGAAAGAAGGTTGGGAGAAGCACAAAAACCAAAAAGGAGATTGTGAACATTCCCAAAGTTGCAGAAGGGAGCTGAACAGCAAGAAGTACTGAGCAGAACACATCTCCAGCCACATCTTTCCTTGCAGGAGGGGGAAGGGAGCCCTTGTCAAAACAGGCAGTGACATTCACCCCTACTGGTACACAAATCATAGATCAGAAACACAAGAAATATGAAAAAGCAAGGTAACAGATCTTCAAAAGACCACGATTCTTTAACCACTGAAGCCAAAGATACTGAAATAGTTGAAACATCAGACAAAGAATTTAAGTCTCCTTGTAAAAATGATCAGTGACTTCAAAGAGGACACAAAGAAGCGAATGAAGTAAAATTAATACGAGACCTAGGTCAGAAAGTCACCAATGTAGAAGACAAAGTCAGCAAAATGGATGAGAAACTCAGCAAGGAAATAAGAGATTTGGGGGAAGAAAACAAACAGGAATTGGTAATGAAGAACTCAATAAACCAAATAAACAACTCAGCGGAAAACATCACCAGTAGACTAGATGAAGCCAAATATAAAATATCAGGGATGGAAGAGAAAATTGAGGAAATACTACATCCAGATATCAACAAAGAAAAAAAAGAACATGACTACAGTTTTCAAGAACTTTGAGACATGATCAAGAGACCAAACCTAAGAATCCATGGGGTAGAAAGAGCTGAGATAAAAGCATTAAAACAACAACAAAAAAAACCCCTAAAGGCACAGAAAATTTATTCAATAAAATTATAGCAGAAAATTTCCCAAATCAGGGGAAAGAAATGGACATCCAGTTACAAGAGGCATTTAGAACACCAAATATGATTAGAAAAGACCCTCCGCATGACACATAATAATTAAAATGGGAAAAAGGAAAGGAAATATCACATTTTGCCTTTATAGCAAATTTGGGAAGTACCTATACAGATACACTCACAAAAAAGACATGCAAGTAGAAGGGGGACCATTGGTGGGGAGGGAAGAGATGGGGGTGGGTCAGGGAGCTGAGCATGAATAATGTACAGAGAAATGCATGTATGGAAATGTCATAATGAGACCCATTAAGTTGTACATCAAAAATAGCAATAAAATAAAAAGTTTTTTGGATAATTTTAAGTTGATTTCTACATTTCATAAGTCCTCTGATCTCACATTTCAAAGAGAAAGGGAAGCTGAGCCATTCACATGGCCCTTCCCTCTGCACATCTGACTGATAGGTAGGGTGTCTGCTTGTTCTGCCATGTGAGCTGCAAGGGACATATCTCAAGGTCCTGCCCTGCCCTGTTCCCTAATTCCTAAAATGTGACTCAGTTTCTCTGAAGAGTGGGGCTGGGCCTGCAGGTGCTGTTGCACAGACACCCCAGAGAGGCTGTGTACGTGCTATGTACCACATGTGTGGACGTTGTCCATTCAGGTGTGTTAGAGTCTGCATGCAGGAAGCACATGTCCTGTGTGCAGGGCAGTGTGGTGTGAATAGGTGTATGGCACCTGTGCAGGAGTGGACAGAGGTCTGTTAGGTACCTGTATGGACTGTGAACATGCTGTGCATTACATGTGTATGCTCGGTGTTCTGGCAGTCACCCCAGTCACAGGCTGTATCCTGGAGTGGCCTCTGGTCTCCTTCCTTCCCTAGCACTCTCATTCTCCTCCCCTCTATACTGGGGCCTCTTCAGGAGGGGACAAAGGGAAGCAGGGGGTGAGAACCACCCCATGGACCAGCAGGGCCAGGTGGATCCTGCACCCTCCTCATTGTTGTCCCAGAGCCTGGCTCCAGATAAGCTCCTACCCTAAGGGTCCCGCATAGCACAGTTGGCCATGTCCACACACACTGGTCATTAGAAGTGGTTTAATCCTGGCAAAGCTGTGGAAATTTGGGTGTTCCAATGAGCTCTGATGAGGAGAGAAGCAGCCAGCTAGCTGGTCAGAGCAAGCACAGGCCTATATCCAGAGAAGTGTTAGAAGGCAGGGCCAGTGTGTCAGCCATGCACACAGATGCCCCACCCCTGAGTCCCATGCCTAGGCCCATGCTAACCTCCCACACAGCCTGCCCTTGGAGACGTGGAAATTGTCAGAAGAGTTTAATCTTACCCGAGTATCAGAGTGACTGAGGTACTTTCAGGTAATATTGTTGGTTCCTGGGGGACAGAGTGATGCAGGCCCCTGTTCAGGCTGGGATCCTGGAGGCCGTGGCATGAAAAACACTCCTTGCTTCACCTTCCCTGTGCCTAAGAGTGGCACCCAAAGCCCCAGTGCAGTGAATGCATCTGGGCTTCTCAGACATGACTCACAAATGACCCCACAGAGGGGAAACTCACATGCCTGGTGGCTGCATAAGGTCACCAACGTGGGCCTGGTGACTATGCGGCAGCTATGATGCCCTCACCAGATTTCCCCTAAAAAAGGAAGCAAGGTAGGTGTGATGGCAAATACCTGTAATCCCAGCACTTGGGAGGCTGAGGCAGGAGGATCACAAGTTTGAAGCCAGCCTGGGCTACATAGTAAGACCCTGACCCGCCCCCCAAAAACACACACCTCCCAAAAAGCACTGAGTTGTTCATCTAGATTGCTTCAGACTGGTGCTGAAATGACATCTGTGTGAATAGTGCAGGGTCTGCTCAAAGGATATCAGTACAGGGTGGGCTCTGCTGCCTGTGGACAGCCTGGTGCCCTCACCTAGCCAGACACCAGAAAAAATGCTCATTCCTCCTGCTTTGAGACCCCACCACATAACTGCTAGTCCTGTGTTGCAAAACTAGTGCCTGAACATACCCCCGATATCCACACAGGGACTATCCAGGTCTCTGACCATCTGGAGGACTCAACCCCTTACCTGTGGGCATCTCTGAGGGGTTTAGACCTGCCAGAAGTAGGTCCTTTAGCAGGAAGTACAGGCAGTTCATCTAGATAGCAGTGCCAGACTAGAGTTAGTCCTGGGGCAGAGGTGAGAAGCTGAGAGGATAGGGAGATAAGAGGGAGTCACACTGGGAGGTAGCGGAGCCAGGACTAAAGTGTGACATCACCCAAGGTGATGTTTGGCAAGAAAAGTTGCATGGTTGCTGATAGATGTATTCAGTGGTGGGAATGTGTTCTGAGATTAGGATATGTTCTGAGGTGGGGACATGTTCTGAGGAGAGAGGGTCTTATTCTAAGATGGGGGATGTGTTCTGAAGAGATGAGAACATGTTCGGAGATGAGGACATGTCCTGAGGCGGGCATGTGTTCTGATGTGGGGACGAGTTCTGAGGAGATGGAGATGTGTTCTGTTCCAAAGTGGGAGTGTGTTCTGGGATGGGATGTCTTCCGAGGCAGGAACATGTTCTGAGGAGAGGGCGTGTTCTGAGGTGGGGATGTGTTCTGACAATTTCCTGTCTGGACACATGTGCTTATCACAGCATAAGAGGTACACACCAGTATGTCACACAGCTACTTACAAGGCTTTATCTAAGTTCTGTTGTTTTTCACAGATCATAGGGTGCCAAGTGAGAAGAGACCCCCCAAACTCCACCGAGCGATACACACGTTGGATCAATCAGCTAGTGTCGGATCAGCTGCTGACACAGGTGATAGTTGTTGGGTGCTTGTTCTTGTTGCAGGTGTGGCTGTCTTGGGCTAGAGCAGCTGGGTAGATTCCCCTGGGCCGGTGTCCTGCTCCCGTGGCCTGTTGGCATCTATTCGGAATGGTCTTTGGGTCTTCGCTTGTCCACACACTAGTGACTGGAGAGTGTCCAGATGGGCACGCACACTGCGCTGTTGAGATCTGATAGTGGAGGCTGATGCCTAGTCCCACCAAGGACTCTAATTCAGGGTGTGGAGTTGCTTCAAATCCAAAGACGGCATTTCAGAGTCTCCACAGTGTGTCCCTGACGTGTTCCATGGAGCCAGACAGACAGCATTGTTAGCTCTGCTTTAAAGGTCTGGTAGAGTTCAGCAGTGACTGTCTCCTGCTCTGGGCTTCCCTTTGTTGGGACACAGCTTCAAAAGCCAGGGTGGCCCCAGCACCCGGTAGCAGGGTGGCTTCAGTAGGGGACAGAGAGTGGCCATGGCAGTGGATCAAGCATGGGTTATTTTATTTGTTTCTTTTGGTTTTGCTGCTTTTTTTTTTTTTGGTTATTTTTAGTACTGGAGGTTGAACCCAAGGCCTGACACATGCCAGGCAAGTGCTCTATCACTGAGCTGTACTCCACCCCTTTTTTATTTTTTATTTTGAGAGTCTTGCTAAGTTGTGCAGGCTGCCTCTGGCCTCAAACTTGTGATCCTCCTGCCTCAGCCTCCCGAGTAGCTGGGATTACAGGTGTGCACCACCGCACTCAGTTTTTCACTCTTTTAACAGTGTCTTTCAAAGGTAAGTTTTAAATTTTGATGAAGTCCATTTGATCATTATTCCTTTTATGGGTTATGCTTTTGATGTTGTATCTAAGAAATCTTTGACTAATCAGGTTCACAAAATTTCCTGTGTTTCCTGCTTAAAATTATATAAAAACTATATAATTTTAGGTTTTACATGAAGGTCTATGATCCACTTTTTAGTTAATTTTGGAATATGGCCTTGAATTGTTGTCTTAATCACTTGGGCTACCATAACAAATTAAGCATACGCCAGACAGCTTAAGCTTGCAGCCGTAGCACTGTGGCATCCGATCCTGTCAGATCTCAGAAGCTAAGCAGGTTCAGGCGTGGTTAGTACTTGGATGGGAGACTGCCTGGGAACATCAGTTTCTGTAGGCTTGGGAGAAGGACCTGGCAACCCACTCCCAAGAATCAATCCGCCATTGAAAACCCTATGAATAGCAGAGCAGAACTGACTACAGTATTTCACCTGTTGTACATAGGGTCACTATGTGTCAGACACTGACTCGACGGCACCTAACAACAGATAGCTTAAGCAACAAAAATTTATTACCATCTGGAGGCTGAAAGTCTAAGATCAGGGTCTGACAGTGTTTGGTTTCTAGTGAGGTCCTCTTCCTGCCCTCCATACCTTCTTGCTATGTCTTCACATGGCAGAGAGGGAGAGGAAGTGCTCTGGTGTCTCTTCTTATAATGACACCCCATTGTGAGAGCCCCACCATCATGAACTCCTTTCAACTTAATCAGCTCCAGAAAGCCCATCTCTAAATCCATGAAGTCAGAGATTAGGACTTCAGCCTAAGAATTTTGGCAGGACACAGTTCAGTCATGGCAGGCATGGATTGGATTCCATTGTTTTCCTTATAGATCTCCAGTTGATGCAGACTTGCTCATGGAAACACCTACCCTACTTCATCACATGGACTTCCCATCCTGCCACAAACCTGTTGCTCATAGATGTGTTAGTTTTTCTAGACTCTCTGTTTTCCTCAGTGGTCTGTTTGTTGACCTGTGCATGTTGCTTTGATTACCACAGCTTTTGGAATAGTTCTTGTCATAGGGGAGCTGCAGCTGTCCAATATCGCTCCTTGTGAGAGTTCTTTTGGCCCTTTTAGTCCTTTGCATTTCCACAAAAATTTGAAATCAACTCATCATTTTTTAGGGGGCAGGGAAGCCTGCCAGCTATATGCCAGCAAATACAAGCATACCCTTATTTTTATCCCATGCGAAAAATAACTCAAAATGTATCAAAGACCTAAATGTAGCAGCTAAACCTTTAACACTTAGAAGGAAACAGAGAGGAAAATTGGTTTGACAGTGATTTTGTGGATATGACCCAAAAGCATAGGCAACAGAAAATTATAGTACATCAATATTCAAAACTTCCTTATATCACAGAACACAGGGACAACAGACAACAGAGTGAAAAGGCAACTCACAAATGGGAAAAAATATCTGCAAATCATAGATCTGATAAGGGGTTAATGTCCAGAATATATAAAAGGAACTCCTACGACTCAACAAAAACAACTTTAAAAATGGGTGAATTTGACTAGACGTTTTCCAAAGAAGATGCACAAATGGCCAATAGGCACGTGAAAAGATACTCAACATAACTAATCATTGTTATTGTTAGGTACTGTCAAGTTGGGTCTGACTCATAGCGACCCTATGTGCAGCAGAACAAAGTATTCCCCGATTCTGTGCCAGGCATACAATCTTATTTATGTTTAAGCCCATTGTTGCAGACACTGTGTCAACCCATCTAGTTGAGAATTTTCCTTGATCTGCCACTCTCCCAAACATGATGTCTTTCTCCAGAGATTGGTCCCTCCTGACTACATGTCCAAAATATGTAAGACATAGTCTGGCTATCCTTACTTCCAAGGAGTACTCTGGTTGCACTTCTTCTAGGATGGATCTGTTGGTTCTTTTGGTAGTCCATGGTATATTCAGTATTCATCTCCAGCACCATAATTCAAAAGCATCAATTCTTCTCCTGTCTCCTTTGTTCAGTGTCCAGCTTTCACACACATACCCACGTGACTGAAAATATCATGGCATGAGTCAGGTGCAACTTCGTCTTCAATGTGACATCTTTACTTTTCAATACTCTAAAGAGATCTTTTGGCACAGCTTTTCCCAATGCAGTGCGTTTTTTGATTTCTTCACTGCTGCTTCCATGGTTGTTATAGAACCAAGTAAAGCAAAATCGTGGACATCTCGATCTTTTCTCCATTTATTGTGAAGTTGCATACTGACCCATTTGTAAGGATTTTTGTTTTGTTGATGTTGAGTCACAATCCATACTGAAGGCTATATTCTTTGATCTTCATCAGTAAATGTTTCAAATCCTCTTCACTTTCAGCAAGCAGAGTTGTGTCATTTGTATAACACAGGTTGTTAATGAGTCTTCCCCCAGTCGTGATGCTGTGTTCTTCTTCATAAAGTCCAGCTTCTCAGATTATTTGCTCAGCATAGAAATTGAAGACATAGGGTGAAAGCATACACCCCTGACTCACACCTTTCTCAACTTTAAACCAATCAGTGTTTCCTTATTCTGCTCAAACGATTGCCTCCTGGTCCATGTACAGATTCCTCATGAGTACAAGTAGGTGCTTTGGTATGCCCATTCTACCCAGTGTTATCTATAATTTGTTATGATCCACACAGTCAAATGCCTTTGCATAGTCAACAAAACATAGACAGACACCTTTTTGGAGTTTTCTGCTTTCAGCTAATATCAATCTGACATCAGCAATGTTGTCGCTGGTTCCCCACCCTCTTCTGAATCCAGGTTGATTTTCCGGCAGTTCCCTGTCTATATGCTACTGCAGTCGGTTTTGAATGATCTTTAGTAGAGTTTTGTTTGTGTGTGATATTAATGATATCATTTGATAGTTTCCACATTGAGTTGGATCCCCTTTCTTGGGAGTAGGCACAAATATGGATCT
The DNA here is from genome assembly GCA_007922755.1 of Pedetes capensis. Classification (NCBI taxonomy): domain Eukaryota; kingdom Metazoa; phylum Chordata; class Mammalia; order Rodentia; family Pedetidae; genus Pedetes; species Pedetes capensis. The sequence continues at coordinate 9,191 of VMDO01012630.1, read as the reverse complement.
CTTCTAGTCAGTTGGCCAGATAGCTGTTTTCCAAATCTCTTGGCATAAACATGTTAGCACCTCCAGTGGTGCATCTGTTTGTTGAAACACCTCTATTGGCATTCCACCAATTCTTGGAGACTTGTGTTTCGCCAGTTCCTTCAAGGCAGCTTCTACTTTGTCCTTCAATACCCTTCGATCCTCATCATATGCAAACTCTTGAAATGGTTGATCATCCACCAATTCTTTTTGGTATAATGACTCTGTGTATTCCTTCTATCTTCTTTTGATGTTTCCTGCTTCGTTTAATATTTTCCCTATAGAATCTTGCACTATTGCCAATGAAGACTTGAATTTTTCCTTCAATTCCTTAAGCTTGAGAAAAACAGAGCATGTTCTTCCCTTTTGGTTTTCTATCTCCAGCTCTTTGCACCTGTCATTAAAATATTTGATTTTGACTTCTCAAGCTGCCCTTTGAAATCTTTTGTTTAGTTCCTTAACTTCATCATGTCTTCCTTTTACTTTAGCTGCTTCAATTTCAAAGGCAAGTTTCAGAATCTCTTTTGACATATAATTTGATCTTTTCTTCCTGTCTTTTTAATAACCTTTTACTTTCCTCATGAATAATATCTTTGATGTCATGCCACAACTCATCTGGTCTTCTATCATTTGTGTCTAATGCATTAAACCTATTCTTGAGGTGGTCTTTGAACTCAGGTGAAGTATACCTTGGCTCTTGTAACTTGTTCTAACTTTCTACAGTTTCAGTTTGAACCTGCATATGGGCAGTTGATGGTCTGATCCACAATCAGCACCTGGTCTCATTCTGACATTTCATATTGAGCTTTTCTATCGTCTCTTTGCACAAATGTAGTTGATTTGGTTCCTGTATGTTCCATCTGATAAAGTCCATGTGTATAGTCGCCATTTATCATGAAAAAAATGTATTTGCTATGAAAAGGTCATTGGTCTGACAAAATTCTGTCATGCTATCTCCAGCATAATTTCTGTCACCAAGGACATATTATCAGAGTACTAAGCTGCCTTCTTTGTTTCCAACTTTTGCATTCCAGTCACCAGTAATTATCAGTACATCCTGATTGCATGTTTGATCTATTTCAGATTGCAGAAGCTGGTAGAAATCTTCGCTATCTTCATTTGTGTCTTTAGTAGTGAGTGTGTAAATTTAAATAAAAGTCATATTAACTGTCCTTCCTTTTAGGTGTATGGATATTATTCTATCACTGACAGCATTGGATTTCAGGACAGATCTTGAGATGTCTTTTTTGATGATGAATACAACCCCATTTCTCTTTAATTTGTCATTCCCAGCATAGTAGACTATATAATTATCTGACACAAAATGACCCATGCTGGTGCGTTTTAGCTCACTGATTCCTAGAATGTCAGTGTTTATGTGCTCCATTTCTCTTTTACCCATTCCTAATTTTCCTAGATTCATACTACATACATTCCACATTCTAATTATTAATGGATGTTTATAGTTGTTTCTCCTCATTTTGAGTCCTGCCACATCAGCAAATAGAGGTCCCAGGGGCTTTATTCCATTTCCATCATCAAGGTAGACTCTACTTTGAGGAGGCAACTCTTGCCCAGTAGACTTTTGAATGCCTTCCAACCTGGGAGGCTCATTTTCCAGCACTATATGAGAGTTGTTTCTCTGCTATTCATAGGGTTTTCAGTGGCTAATTATCTTAGGAGTGGGCTTCCAGATGTTCTTCCCTAGTCTGTCTTAGTGGCGGGTTGCTTGTGTGTTGCACTAATCATTAGCAAAATGCAAATCAAAACTACCATGAGATACCATCTCACACCCATTACGATGGCCATTATTAATCAATCATCAGCCAATCAATAAAAGCAAAGATTGGAGCCTTATGCACTGTTGGGAGGGAATGTAAGATGTCATAGCTGCTGTACTAAACAGTGTTTGTTCCTCAAAAAATTAAAAATGGAATTAACCATATGATCAAGCAACTCCTTCTGGGTATATACCCCAAAAATTGAAAGACGTATCTGGAAGAGAGATTTATTATACCTATGTTCACTGTAGCATTATTCACAATAGCTGAAAGGTGGAAGCAGACCAAGTGTCCCTTGATGGGCGAGTGGAGAAGCATAATGTGGTATATGCATGTATATCAGTCCATTTTCCATTGCTATAATAAGCTGCTTGAAGATGGGTAACTTATTAAAAAAGAGGTTAATTTAGCTCACAGTTTTGGAGGCCAGTAGTCTAAGTGAGCCTGCAGCGGTAGCCCTGTGGCATCCGATCCCGTCAGATCTCGGAAGCTAAGCAGGGTCAGGCCTGGTTAGTACCTGGATGGGAGACCGCATGGGAACGCCAGAAGCTGTAGGCTTGGGAGAAGGACCTGGCAACCCCCTTCTGGCCTCTGGCCAGCCTCTGGCCTGGGCTGAGCTCCCTTGCCAGCTACTGGGGCCACAGGACTTTGCTTCTGCTGTCAGAGCTGCACCACTGACGTTAGGGTCTGTGCTATCACCTGCTGTGGCCCTGGTGGGTAGGGAGAAGGCCTCTCCATGCAGATTTGCTTTTCACATTTTGAGTAGCTGAATGTTCCATTGTCTTTTACAAGTAGGAGCAGCTACAGCCTGGGGAAGCTAATTTGTTTCCCAACTGCTCCTAGTGCCATCTCCTCACTTCCTGCCATGGCAGGAGGTGAAACCCAGTGAGCAGGTCCACATGGTCTTTCACCACACCACAGCAAGAGAACTGTGGAGCCAGCAGGATCTGGACAGTGAGGCGTAGAGGTGCCGTCAGGTGTTGATAATTAACAAGTGACAAAGGCCACTCTGTGGCCACAGGCAGAGCTGCTGGTCATGCAGCTGCTTCCTGTCTCCACTGCATGGAGCCCGTGGGCTGTGGCCTAGCTTAGGACAGTCACCCTCATGAGTGTTGGTCTGTCTTGGGGACAGGAGAACTCTGCTCCGAGAGATGCGCACGTGACCCAGGGCTCTCGGTTACCAGAACACAGGCAGCAAGGGCCCCTCCTTAAGGTCCAGCTGCAGGTCACTATGGCTGTACCCAGTAGATGGCATCTCAGGAATACAGCACACGTAGGTCATCGTCTCTGTGGAAAGGTCCATGGCCTTCCACCTGCTGGGTTCAGTCTTCTGGGATGGGTCACTTTGTCTTGGACATGTTCTTAGCACACAGAGGTTTATTTTTATTATTTATGTATTTACTTATTTATTTAGTAGTACTTGGGAGTTGAACCCAGGGCCTCATGTACACTAGGCAAGCAGCCCACCACTGAGCCACACCCCCAACCACTTGTTAATGTGTTTTATTTTTTGAGACATGATCTCACTATGTTGCACAGGCTGCCTCTGGCCTCACAGTCACCATCCTCCTGCCTCCACCCACTATGATGCTGGGATTACAGGTGTGCATTGCCATGCATGACACCTAAAATGTTTTTCTTAATCACCACTGGCTCTTGAGGAAGAGAAATGGAGCTACATTCCCTCCTCAGCTGGAATCCTCGCCTCTCATCTCCAGAGATCCCCTGGACTGTCGGTCTTGGAAGTGTTCACCCTAGTCACCATGGCCCCTCACCCTGCTGGGGGACCTCTGAGTTGGCTTTTCTGCACTGGTGGAATATGAGTCACAGGAAAAATGCACTAAACATAGGTCATAATTTCAATGGAGTGGCACCATTTCAACCAGAAACACTGAGTCCAGGGGTAATAGGAAGACAGCTGGTAATCATGACAGTCATGGTTAGGCCTCTTAAACAGCATTTCCGTTAGCAAGCTGGGGGAGATTAAAGTCTGAAGATTCTGCAGATAAACTCAGAGAGTCTCTTATTTAAACCATTCTCAACCATAACAATTGCAGAATTCACCACTGCTATTTTAACAAGGGGAGGTGTCTCCCAACAGAGCTTTCCACTCATGGCCTAAGCTGAGTTGCATGTGTGATGCAGAGACCCGTGCTTTCATTTGGTTTTGGTATTTTTCCTGGAAACATCTGCCCAGACATTGCCCATGTACAAAGTTAAATCAGAGGATGGCAGAGTTAATACTGCTGATTCTAAACAAACCAAGGATAAAAAGCTGTCTGTGTCCACAGCCTGGCTCCTGCCTCTCTTCACACATGCTGAGCACTGTCTCAGGGGTCCCCCCCATGGCTGGTCCCTCCTGAATCAGGAGGACCAAAGGGGTGACAAGGTCAGAACCCTTTCTGCTTCTAAGGATGGCCAGAAAGTCCTGGCATCCTGCAGGCGGTGGACCTTGGCAGTCCTGGGCCTGCCTGCCTGGAATGGCATGGGCTGTGCTAGTTCACAAAGGGCAGTGGCAGCATCCTGCCCTCCACACCTACTCCTCCTGCCTCCTGGAGGCACCCTACCTCAGTGGTATTTGGGCTCGTGCCACCATGACAGAAGGCTGGGGCTAAACACAGACACTTCTTTCTCTCAGTTCTGGAACCAGATGTCGGAGACCAGGATGCCAGCAGGCTGGACTCTCCAAGGCCTCTGTCTTCAGTGTGCAGGTGACCCCTTCTGCCGGTGTCCTCACCTGGCCTTTCTGTGTGCACACTCCTGGTATCTGATCCCCTGGTCCTGTGGGACCAGGGCCCCACCCTTGTGACCTTCACCTGCAGTTACCTCCATAAAGGCCTCACCTCCAAACACAGTCCCTGAGGTTGGGGATTTGGTGTATGAATTTGGGGGGCACAGCTCTGTCTGTAGCACTCAGATTCCTGCTTGGGGCCCTCAGGCCCTAGGGCCACCTTGTACCATGCTCTGGGACCCTTGTTGCGGGTGGTGGGTGACTGGGCTCCCCCACCTGCACCGTGTGTACTTCCTGCCGCTGTCCCCACCCCATACCTTTGCTGTGCTTTTCACTCTATGTAAAATAATCCAGAAGAGCAAAAATTTCTAGATAGTGGAAGTTTGCTAAATATGGAGGCTTTCCTTAAATCAGTGTCCCAGACTTGCTCAGCTATAAAAATAGCTGGAGAACCCAGCACTCTGTGGACTCCAGCCCCATGCTTGTGGAGCTTATTTTGAGCCTTGAGTATGAATTTGTGACAAGTACCAGGGTGAATTGGATGGACACTTTCAGCTGTGCTTTTCCTGACTCTGAGCAGAGGTCAGGCTCCTGGGCCTGCACAGAGAAGTTGCTTCTGCATAGGATGGCAGAATCATTTTCACAGTTTCCCAATTATGGAAGTCTGCATTTTGAAATAATTTTAGACTTACATGAAAGTTGCAAAAACAGTAGAGTTCTTGGGGTATTTTCCCCATTCCTAACATCTTATATGGCCACAGCACAGGATCAAACCAGGAGCTTCATGCTGGCTGCCAGCCTCCACAGAGGGCAGTTGCTCCTAGGGCCTGGGGCTCTATGTCATCCCAACCCTCCACACCCAGGACAGGACTATTCCATCCCCCAAAGCAGCTACCTTTGTGGTTCACATTCTCTAGCCTGTCTTGTTGGGTTTAGGCTGCTGTACAGCACAAGTGCTGTGAATGGGGTGACTCATAAACAGACATTTCTTACAATTCTGGAAGGGTAGGTTTGGAACTATCCACTGGCAGATTGGGTCTCTGGTGAGGACTTGCCACTTCCTGGCTCATAGATGGCACTTTCCACGTGCTCTCACCTGGCAGGGCCCTCCGACACGAGGCACTGACCCACCAGGAGTCCCTGCCTTCATGATCTGATTCCAAAGGCCCCACCTCTTAGTACCTTCACCTGAGGGTTAGACATTGACACCAAAATTCAGTATATGAGTTCTGAGGGGACACAGCAATTCAGATTGTGGCCCAGCACCTACATGACTTTTCTGTTCCCCTTTGCTATGATGAAGTCTTTTGAGAAAGTGTAAGTAGAACCATACAACATGGCGCTTCTCACTCAGCCTGATGTCTTGAGGCCCATCCACATTCTTACATTATCAATTTTCCCTTTTTTATTGCCAGGTAGTGCTCCATTGAATGGATGAGTTAGAGTTTGTGAGCCACTCATCTATTGAAGGACATACAGATTGTTTTCCCTTTGGAGCTGTTACTAAGGCCTCTGAGAGTGCCAGTGTAGCCATGTGGACACCAGGCTCTGTGTCTCCAGGACAAATGCCTGGGCACAGTCACTGGGCCACATAAGAGCAGGTTTCACTTAATGCAAAACTGTGAATTCTTTACCCAGCATGGCGGCACCACTTCCAGCTCCCCCCAACCCTCCTCAGCACTTAGTGTCTTGGGGATTTCTGGTTGGAGCTGGGGCTTGGTCACCCATCCCATGCCAGCCTGACTGTCCTGCTCATGGTGTTGTGCATATCTGCAGCGCTCACTTGCCATCCATAATTTCTCTATGGTCAATGTCTGTTGGGAAGTTTTGCCCCCCTAAACCTGAGTGGTTTGTTTTCTTACTATTGAGTTTGAGTTTCCTCTTGGACATAAGTCTTTTGTTGGATATGAAATTTGCAAATTCTTTCTATTGATCTGTAGCTTTTTTTTTTTTTTAATCCTCTGAAATCTTTCACAGGACAAAGTTTGTGACTGATGGAGCACATGCCTTTGGTTTTTATGTGGATTGTGCTTCAGGTGTCATGTCTAAGGCTGTGTCCCAACCTTGATCACTAATATTGATAGTTTTATTTTCAAATTGAGCTATGATTCAGTTTGTGTTGATTTTGCATAAGGCTTGAGGTCTTTCATTTTTGCTTGGAAATATTTTAACACCATTTTTGTCAAATACAGCCTTCCTCCATTGAATTGTGTTTGGACCTTTGCCCACCTATAAAACCAGCTACTCAGAAGGCTGAAGAGGATCTCGAGTTTGAGTCTAGCCTATGCAGCTGAGTGAAGCCCTGTCTCAGAATAAAGTAAGAAGGGACTGGGAATGTAGCTCAGTGGTGCATTACTTGCCTAGCACCCCTCCTCCCTGCAGCCAAGCTGCTCAGGGAGTGCTGCTCAGGGAGGTGCCAGGAAACACCTGGGAGAGGATGGACCCTGGGCTTGTTCCTAGGCCTGCCCCAGGTGGCTACCTGGCAGCTTCACAGGAGCCCAGTGGATAGGCTCTCCAGACAGCTCCTGCAACAAGAGCCCAGGTGCTGCAGTGTGGCTGGGCTGTCTCCCAGGTCTACTGCTCAGAGCCCGCAGCAGCCGTAGGGATGCTTCAGTGTCTGTGGCATGAGTGGAGATGGCGGAGCCTCCTGCTCACCCTTCCCTGCCAGGTAGCATCTCTGTAGGTGTAGGATTGGGCTCAAGAGGCCTGACCATCTGCCAGTGTGCCATGGCTTGGTTCCCTTCTTTTTAATGCTCTTGTGTGTCTCTGTGCTTTGTGACATCTGCCCTGTCTTCACAGCTCCTAATTGTCATGATGAATATAGTGTGTTGTGGGGAGCTGGGAGGGCAACTGGGCAGACCATTAGAGACCTTCATGCTCATCTCTCTTATAGATTACAATTTCTTCTTCTTCTTCTTCTTCTTCTTTTTTTCTTCTTCTTCTGGTACTGGGGGTTGAACCCAGGGCCTCGTGCTTGCATGCTTTGCAAGTGCTGGACCACTGAGTTGCATGCCCACCCCATTTTTTTACTTTTTTAAGACAGGGTCTCGCTAAATTACACAGACTATCCCTGGTCTCGAACTTGTGATCCTCCTGCCTCCGCCTCCCCAGCTGCTGGGATTACAGGCGTGAGCCACCATGCCTGGCAGATCATGATTTCTTAAACAAACAAAAATTCTAAAACTGGAAAATGTCAAATACACAGAAATGCAGTTATGTGCCACAGTCAGCCCACACTCCCTGCTGCGCTGTGCACGTCTGGAGGCCCCGCGTCCTCCCTGCCATTGGCCTCTCTGGCAGTCTGGGTGTCTTCCTGAGGGATCTGGGTGTTCCAACATGCTTACGGGCCTCGGGGCTCATGTGTCCTCCTGGTCCTCGATACCAACACCCTGCCTGTGAGCTCCATTCCTTTTGTTTTTGAGTCCTTTGCTGGCAGGTGTCCTGAGTCTTCACTTCTGATAGAAAACATGTTGCTAAATGTCCTTTGGCTCCCTTTTCCAGTGAGTCAGAACTTAACGTTGGCTGGCCGTGAGCTTTCCCACCTTGGCAATTGCCTCTGTTTCAGCAGCCCTTCCAGGACATCAGTGGCCTTAGTCAACAGCCTGTTGCTTTCCGACACCCGCTGTGGCCCTGGCTCCCTCACCAACACTGCAGTTGGGGCGGTGCTTATCCTGGAGTTTGTCCTGGCCCCACCTACCCTCATTCTGCACCTGCTTCTACCCGGCACTAGGTGGACACCAGCCCTGAACATCCCTCCTGTCGTGGCGCCAAGTCAGAATGTTCCCCCAGCTCACTGCTGCATTCAATTCAGGCCTAGAAGAGAAGGGGGGGAGGAGGCTTTATGGGGGGCACAGCCCTCACATAGAGCCCCAGAAATGGACAGCGGGCTCTGATGTGAGGTCAGGAGTCAGGGACACCCTGTGGTTGCCTCTCTAAGGTTCAGTTTTATTGTTTATTGACAGTTTACTACACTGCCCAGGCCATTTGAAGGCTGACCATTCTGTGATCCACTCTTTTGAAGATGTCTAACAAAGGTAAATAAGGGTCACTGTGGCTGGTTCGGACGGCAGTGTGCGGACACTGTCCTGTGGGTTCTGTGGCCCTGTGTCTGCAGATGCTAGAGGGTGCCACGCCTCACCTGCCAATTAAAAACATCTTCATTTTCATTCTGTTGCATTACTCTCCAAGAGAACATTGGAACTGGCTTGGATGGTGTGATGAGATTAACACTTAGCATATTTCATTGTATCAGTGTTTTTCCTTAAAAGCTTGTCCTTTGCAGCTCAGCAGTTCTCTCTTAATTCTTATAAATTAGCATTCATGGAATTTAAGACCTCCCATATTTTTAAGTGGATCACTGTTCTGTTCCTCTTCATTTTCTTGCTTAAAGGAGAGTTTTATAAAGTCACATGTGAAGTATGGGCACATGTAAGCTCCCAACTTCCAGCAGTTTTGTTGTTGTTGTTGTTAGGTGCCGTCGAGTCGGTATCCGACTCATAGCAACCCTCTGTACAACAGGGGAAACACTATTGTCAGTGCTTCTCTGCTGTTCATAGGGTTTTCAATGGCAGATTGATTTTTGGGAGGGGGTTGCCAGGTCCTTCTCCCAAGCCTACAGCTTCTGGCGTTCCCATGCGGTCTCCCATCCAGGTACTAACCAG